>NW_019104499.1:1104732-1116365 GCF_001995035.1 Momordica charantia | reverse complement strand
TTATAGGCCACGTGGCAAGAGTGAAGCTGATGATGTGGAGGAATTCAATTGGTTAGCGAGAGTGATGAATGTGGGGTTGACTTGTCTTTCTTTTCTTTTCTTTTCAATTTTATTTAAAGAAAAAAGAAAAAAAATCCAAAAGTGGGAGAGGGGGTGTTCAAAGAGAGATATAGGGATGGTGACGTGGAAGTACCAAGAAGCTTGGGGGCGCGAAAAGAAAAAAAAAAACAGAGAGATCATAAATATCATGATAATGCACCCCACTTAGGCTTGTCACGCCTAAGATTTTTGAAGCATTTTGTGTAGTAGTGGAGAAATAGAGACGAGGCTTCAAAGTGCTCTTCTTCTTCATCGGCCTTATATCAAGTAATTTTCTTTTTCCTTTTTTCCGCTCTTTTTTCAATTTTCGGGTCAGTTTACGCGCACCACAACTATTCTCCTCTAACACGACTTGATCTTGCTACATTTAGTTCCCTCCCTTCCCGCTCCTCCTCTTCTTCTTGTAATTCTCTCTCTATATTTGCTAGCAAGTTTATTTGATAGAGATTACAATAAATAAAAGATTATTTTATATAGGCTTTGAAATTTGAATGGATTTGCATGCATGGTTTTCTTTTCTTTTCTTTTCTTTTTGTTGGAATTTTAATAAATTTGGATGATGAAGGAAGGGTGGCGTGGAAGGCACCAATGGAAGGAGAGTGAATGATGATGGAGGGGGGAGGAATAGTATGTGTGGTTCCCCGGCCAGACATTTCATCGAACACATTCCGCACGTGCCCCATTATTGTTCCCCTCTCTAATGCGTCCTCCACTTTTGTCTCTTTTTCTGTGTCGCCCACCCATTTCCATTCCCCAATCCCTGCCTTTCAAATCTACCCACCCACCGTGCGGGATTCGAACTTTCAATCTGAACATACCGGTGTAGGTTGAAATAAAAAAGATTCACGAAATCGACCCATACTTGTTCATTGCGTTTAGTTAGAGGAATAGTCGATTTAACTTCGTTGGGATTGTTTTAATTAGAAGGTAAAACTGCACGACTAGCTAATAAACTTTCTAACTTTACCACGGTTTAATTGGTGGTCAGATTTTGTCCTTCAAAAGTCATTTCGATAGATTTAGGACAAATGAGACACGCCTCAAACTCACACAGGTGTCGGTAGATATAGTCTTGGACAATGAACGAAAGTTCGTCCGACGGGTTTGGCCAAAAACCAACCCACTTATATACCCTTTATTTGAGAGAGAGAGAGGAATCAAAGCGCAGTTGAAGTGGGAGATATTTGAAGGCTCAGAAATTGGAGCCTGATGAAAGTGAAGGAATTGCCATTTTAACTTTCATTTTGTCCTTATTCTTTTTGGACATCATCAGATTCTTATAGGCGCAGGCTTTTTGTTTTTGTGGCGCAACTTATAAGGCCATCAGCAGCAGCAGCCGCCACAGGCTTATCCACTCCCCTTTTCAAAAATCTCTTAAGATCCATAGACTTCAAAATAGTTCCTCAAATCATCTATACTGAGAAAAAGGAAAGTAAAGAAAGTCTTCTTTCAGGCATTTTGTCGAACGTCTTGTGGGCGTTTGTTTTGTTTTTTTGTCTTTTAAAGATTGTGCACGTTTTATTAGGGCTGGGCTAGGCTGAGGCCTATTTGTTTGGAGCTATCACCGGCCCTTGGGCCCATGAAATCCATAATGGGCCTAAAAGGTCTACCAAAAGACAGTGTTGGGCTTCCAAACTTGCAGAGGGGGATGGGCCTGGCCCAACTTTTCCTTTTAAGTTTCAAACGTTAACTAACCAATATATAATCCCCAAACTTTACTATTGTAGTTCTATAATTAATATAGAAGCGTTTTATAAAAAAAAAAAAACAATATATAGGAAAGAGTAGAGATTTGGACATTCGATCTATAAGCTTTAACTATTGAGCTATGTTCGAGTTGATGATATAAAAAGTCTAATCCCAGAGAAAATTGTTGAATTCTTCTTTGATTTTTGTTTGGAGTCACATGCATATTATATTTTAGGCTTTTAAGTCTAATTTTATATTTTAGGTTTCTACCTCAATTATGCTAGGAATTCCATTGGCTAAGGAAACCTCTACAATAAGAATAACCCAATAACTAGATGATAAACAAACCTCGAAAAAGTTAAATAGATTCTACTTGAAAAGATGATAAACGATCGAGAAAAAATAAGAATTTGTTCCTATCTTTAAGATTTCGAACTCTCCACAACCTAATTGATCAAACTATGTTAAAAGTTCTAAAACATGCATTATGATACAAAGAAAGCATAAAGCATGAAAGAGACTACAATCAATACGAGATTTCATTCATCAAAATGTTGTGTTTCAAAAACAAAACTTGCATCCTTTTTTATAGTAATTGAAATGACATTAAAAATGACACGATTCTTGGCCAAACTAGTCTCGATTCAGCCAACATCGTACCCCTTCAAATCCATACATGAACCTTATTAAATGAAAATGCATGAATATAAATAATACATGATGCATGAAAAGTGATAATGAATCTGAATTTTTAGATTCATTAAGTTTCTCGGACGAAATGTACCTTGAACAAATGCAATTTACATTAGTTTGGATATTCATATCAAATTGGTTGGAAATATACCATGAGAATTGATGAAAATAGTTGCAGTGGATCATGTGAACTGAGGCACACAATGATTGAGGTAGAAAAATAAGATTTAAGAGCCCTTTAATCATCAACCTTTAATTCAAAAAGGGCAAATAAAGATTAAGATTCAGATAAAAAGAGATCTAAAAAGGCAAACATTGATCAGAATCTTTGTGGGATTTTATTATGCATTTTCAAATAGATATGTCTAAATGTTTGTGGCTTAGAAAAAAAAAAAGCCTCAATCTAACCCCACATGGATATTACTCTCTTCCTATTTCTCCTCCATGATTAACATTTGGTTTAAATTATCCACTTTTATTCCAATTAGGATAATGTTAGATTTATCAACATTAAATGTGACATGCAAAATCTCATCATGTAATAATTAGTACAATAAATTTTTACATATTATCTACCAAACTTTTAGTCCATCCTAGAAATACAATTTGATTCAAAACCGAGCACAACTCAATAGTTAAGGTATCTATCTTTAACCAAAAGGTTCTGAATTCAAATCCCCACCTTCCGTGTTGACTAAAAAAATGCAATATAACCTTTTGATTATATTCATGTCAGGTCCAAATGATCACATTTTGTGACCGGGACAAAATGTGTAATTTTAATCCCCAATTTTTTGTCTAGTTCAAAACATATGAGGTGGAGATTCTAACTTTGACCTTATTATAATCCTCCTATGTTACGTTGGCAATCTTAGTCATCAAATTGAACATTTCACGTATATATTAAAGATACCCAGTGAACTTGAGCATAATTCAACTGCTTAAGACATCTATCTTCGATCTAAAGGTCGTGAGTTCTAATCCTCACCACCACATGTTGTACTTAAAAATATATATATATTATAGAAATATCGATAAAATGTCGATGCCGATAGATATTTCTAGAAAGGTTATAAAAATAACAAATTCGTAAAAGAATATTTAAATGAATAAAGAAGCATTTGATTGTTAGTGATAATTAAGAAACAAATAGAAGTGTTCGCATACCAGGACCAGAGTTCAACTTCAGAGGAAGCCATTTTACAATTAACCTTTTCAAAAAAATATTTTTCAAAGCCCAGTTTATTTTTCCATTACCAGAAAAAGAAAAATTGCTGCGTTTCAAACTTTGAAGATTTTCATTTTTGCGGACTAAATTTTTTTCTTACTGTTTTGGGCGTCACTTCGCTGTCCAATCTCGTACCTTTCCTATGCTCTTTCTCTCTCTGATTCTGAAAGCGTAGAGTGGATTTTCGTTAGCATCAAAACCCCACATTCAATCAACTGTTTGTACTACAAATTTTGTTCTTAGGGTTAATTTTTTTTTCTCGATTACTTCGCTTTTGCTCTCGCCTCGAGCCGTGATCTTTGTTCAAAAGCAAAAAACTCTTTCCGAAATCCATTTCATCTTTCCACCTTTCACTCTGTTGTTTTGTATGTGATAAAAAACTTACTGTTTATTTTTTTTTTTTTTGTTAGATTTAGTTCTTGATTTTCCCTCCCTCTTTTGCGTCGGGGAGAATTTTACTTTGAAGGAAAAGAAAAAAAGGGTACAATCCTTTTCAGGCTGCTTACTTCATAGGTTTTGCTGTTCATTCTGTTTCAGGCTCTGTTCTTTGCGTCTCAACTTTTTCTTCTGAAAATATGGGCTTTCCTCCCGGAAAAACAATGGTGTTTGGTTAGATAATGTCAGAAGCATCCGGGTTTTGCTCAAGGAGTAGAGTTTTTCATGGTTCAATTTGAATTTATGTTGCTTGTTCTTTGAGGACTTTCATCGAACACCTTGTGGGTAAGTTCGAACTCTTTAGTTTTTTAGTTTTCTTTCTGTTTCTTCCACTTGGAAAACATGGGTTGTATCCATACAAAGTGTTGCTGTCGCTACCCAAAATCGTTGGTCGGAGAATCCCAAGACTTCAGGGAAGGAATTCCTTACTGTCTGCAAGATAAAAACACTCTGATAGAGAGATCATTGGAGTTTGTTCCTGTTTCTTCCCACAACTATCATTTGGAATACTTGGTACTGGCTCAGCGTGGTTTCTACCCAGAATCTCCTGATAAAGAAAACCAAGACAGTTTCTGCATTAGAAGAAATATACAAGGTAACCCAAATGCCCATTTCTTTGGTGTTTTTGATGGGCATGGCCAGTTTGGGATGCAGTGTTCAAATTTTGTTAAGGATAGGCTAATAGAAAAGCTGTGCAATGATCCCACATTGTTAGATGATCCTGTACAAGCTTACAATTCAGCATTTTTATCCACAAATGAGGAGTTGCATACAAGTGAGATTGATGATTCCATGAGTGGAACAACAGCAATTACAGTCCTTGTTGTTGGGGATACCCTCTATGTGGCCAATGTGGGTGATTCAAGGGCTGTAATTGCAGTTAAAGAAGGGAATTGTGTCCTTGGCAAGGACTTGTCAACTGATCAAACTCCATTTAGAAAGGATGAGTATGAGAGAGTGAAGCTTTGTGGGGCTAGAGTTCTGAGTGTTGATCAAGTGGAAGGACTTTTGGATCCTGATATTCAGTGCTGGGGTGATGAAGAAAGTCAGGGTGGCGACCCGCCTCGACTCTGGGTTCAAAATGGGTTGTATCCCGGGACTGCATTTACCAGGAGCATAGGTGATAGTACTGCAGAGAAGATCGGTGTAAACGCTGTTCCCGAGGTCTTAGTTCTTCAGCTTAACCCCAATCATCTTTTCTTTGTCGTCGCTAGCGATGGAGTTTTCGAGTTCCTTTCCAGTCAAACTGTTGTTGATATGGTATGTATTGTGATCAATTTCTAGCATGATTTAGCTAACATCATCATCATTTGATTCATATCTTTGTTTGATGAGTTCTTTTCTAGTTTTGGTCGTGATATCTTGATTTCCCTGTCAAAGTTCTGTAGCTATGAATCACTTGTTAGAGTTACTACTAGTCTCTTGCAAATGACAGCCTATCTTTATCTTCAAATTGTGATACTTTGGGATCTTATCTTAACAAAAATTTCTAATGTGTTTTCTCCATATAGGCATCAAGTTATGCAGATCCTCAAGATGCATGTACTGCTATCGCTGCCGAGTCATACAAACTGTGGATGGAACATGAAAATCGAACCGATGACATAACGATGATTATTGTTCATATCAAAGGCCTGTCTAATGTATGAACTATAAAGTATTAAGAATTATTTTGGCTACATTTTTCTTGCTCTTGAATATGATGAAGGTATAATTTTCCACCGCGAAGTGCAGGACTATGGACGGAAAAAAAATTAATGACAAAATTTGCTCGTCTCTGTTATCAACCATAAGCCTATATTTAGATTTGTAAATTAGAGACTCAATGCTTAGTTTTCTCATCTCTATCAATTCAAATATCCTGTGAACATTTTTCCACCCTTTGTTTGAGTAATTGCTTAGTCAGGCACCATCGCCATAGCTGGATCAAGCCAGATCAGCACCAGGCCTGTAGGATCAGGAGGAGGAATTGTCAAGAATTCCTCGAGCACTCAATTGGAGAGCACCTTTTCTTTAAGACGGTTTTTCAGATCCACTAAACTCTCAGCATGTCGTTTCAACAAATCGAAGCCCCGCAATCGTGGTTCCAGCTCTGAATAGTGAAAGACCTTGATAATGGCAGGGCTCTTCAGCTCTATCTCATTTTACTGCTAAAGTAATTCTTCAAAGTTCTTGTTCTTTCATGGAGAAAAGCCTGTTTATTCAGACTCTAGTGTTGCTGTAACATCCAACCCTAGCAGAAGAGACTTGCAGTAGATCCTGAAAGGTAATACTGACCAACAGATTCATTAAACTTAATCTTGCTTAGAAGAACCACCTCTTAGCTCCTGACCTTAAATTTGTTTATGCCTACAGGAGAAACAAATACTCAACTTCCAGCTTAGCATGGACCAACCAAGTTGATAGAGATAGACAAAGAGAGAAGGGGTCGGTATAAGACATTGAAAAATGGATGGATGTTCTGTGTCTGGAAGGCTTGCAAATGCAAATCCATGTTTGTAGTGTGTGGTGATGGAGATTGAAAGTGAAAATCTGCTGTTCCATTAAAAGGACAAGAAGAAGGAGGAATTTAATGAGGTGGGTTAACTTCAAAGCTTAATTATAAACAAGTTTCAGACCCCACTCTTGTTACCTTGTCTCTTCAATTCTGGCTGGCATCGTAGATGTTTGTATACAGAGAAAATACCCTTCTTTTTCCTGTTGCTTAAGGTAGATCTATGGCTATTGAAGTGTCATGTCAGTGGTTTGGTTGTTGTGAAATTAACTTATTGCTGATTATCATCAAATATTGGTCAAAGAGACCCTGAAAATCATTTATAATTTCTATCCATTTTCTCACTTCAAATGTTGTTTGATGAGTCAAATTCTCAGATCTCTGAGACAGTATACGTTAAGACAACAAAACTGTGAATCAAATAAAGCCAAAACCTTAGATATCATAAACTAGTACACTACTCCTTTCTAGAATTTCACTTGCCTTGGCTACTCTTTCTCCTCCTCTCATTGCAGGACTTCAAAGCTTGAACTTCTGCCAAAACGAACCAGTTAACTGGCCTTTTATGTGGAAATGTAATAGAATTCTCAATAGATACAGAGAAACAGAAGTTCCAATATGGTAAGAGACAGAAAAGATGTTGGCAGATGGCATAATAAATTCTGTTTCAAAACTTTTTACATGATTCAAAGATGAATGTAAACAAAGGATTGAACAAGATGAAACCATAAATCACTGAAACGATGGTGATTTAGAGATGAGCGGCATACCAGCCTGGCAAGCTTTCCAGTTCCTATCAGTTTTGATCAGACATTCCTGCAAAATCATGGAGATCAAAACGCTAACCATTAATATATGCATTTCAGGGCTTAGGGTTTTTGCAGAACGTAAAGAAGAAGACGACGATCACGACGGCGATGAAGAACCTGCAAGGATAAGTATAAGGATGAGCATTCGTTGAGCTGCCTCACGTTCTCATCGTCGTCGTCGGCGTCGCTCCGGTGAAAAGGTGGCTGATTCTCCGGCGAAACCGGCGGTTTCCCCATTTTTCTTCCTTCAGGTCACGCAATTTTACAGAAAGGAACCGCGGGAGGTAAGTCGAAATTTTCTGTTCATTTATTAACTTCTATTTAAATTTGATGAATCTCGAATAATTAAAATCGAATTTTCTTGAATTCTAGATTCTTTTATAGTAAAATTAGGGTTAAATATTTGCGATTAATTTAATCTGCCAAGTGGGTACTCTAAAAAAAAGATAATAATGAATAACCTAATTAGAGAAGGGATTTATGGGTTTGCTTAAAATTTGGAGAAAACTTCTTAAAATTTTAATTTCATTTAGTTCCATCTTGACCTTTTTTTTTAATACAACATGTGAAAATAAAGAAAGATTTGAGCTCACGATATTTTACTCAGCGATAAATGTCAGTTAAACTCACGTTGACCATTGAATATATTTTTTTTTAGTACAACATGTGAATAGAGACTCGAACTCACAAATTCTTGATATGAAATAGATGTCTTAATAAGTTGAAATATGTTCATGTTGACACAAATTTAATTATCGTTGAATCTTAATTTTGATTCTTGAATAACTTATCAAATTAATAAATTTCTAAACCTAAACACATTTCAAATGAAGCCATATATTCCTTAAACTTGGCCTCTAAAATATTTGAATCTAGCAACAAAATTATATAATGTGAAAAACGACTCAAACTCGACAAAATAATGCAAAGGCATCCATCCTCCTACAAAAATAATCTGAGTCCTACTAGAACTATGTTTTGCTGTTTTTTTTGGTCGAATAATATATTATAATGGATATATAAATCTTCTAAATAATATCCCTTAAAGCTTATAGGGTCCTAATATTCTAATTTCAATATTTGTTTTTAATTTTATATTGCATCATGTAGACCACTCACACACATGAATCTGAGTATAAAAAGGGTGTTATAAGATTTCTATTAAATGATACATGAAAATTTAATATACAAAAATGAAATTGCATGGAATATGGGCTGAAGCATCTGAAGACTCGCATTTTAAGTGCTAAAATAGCTGTAAATGCTATTTTAGTTCTGTATTTTTATTTTTTTTTTTTGTTCCTTTTTATTTTGGTTTATTTTAGTTGGTGTATTTTTAAAATGTCTATCTTGATTCGGGTACTTTTAACTATGGTTCATTTTAGTTCTGGTACTTTCAACACGCCCGCTTTAGTTCCTATACTTTTTAAAAGTGACTATTTTGTTCCTTTGATTTTCATTTTTATTTCATTTTGTTCGGTCACAACACGCCCGCTTTACTCGTACAATTTCTTGAAATGCAACCTAAAGTTATGTTAAATGGTTTTCAAGTTTAAAATTTATGTTAAAATTTTGCATATGAACCAAAATTGTTACTTTTCAAAAGTATGGGTATCAAAATGGACATTTTGTAAGTATAGGAACTAAAATTAACAAAATTTGAAAGTGCATAGGCCAAAATGGGCGTTTTAAAAGTACAACAAAATTTAACCGCTCAATATTTGGGATACTTGCTCAATTGTGTGATTAAAACATATCAATTTAGAATTAAAAAAAAGTAAAATTTATATATAATAATAAATATAAGCTCATACTTAATAGGGTGAGGGCTGGAACTCACGAAATTTGGTACCAAAATCACTATGCTTAAATTGGTTCATACTTAAATCTTTTTATGTGGTCAATACAGTTTAAAAAGAGTATTTTAAATTTTTAAGACCCAATATACTTGTAGACATTTTTATAAAGATTTATTATGTAGTAATAAAATACTTAAAATTTTTAAATGGTCTAAAGATTGAATTAATTTAGTTGATAGAATATTTTGACCCAATCCATTTTGAGTTGAAAATTTCCCCAACTGTAATTATTATGGTTAGGTAATACTCCCTAACTAAAATTGACCAGACAATATAATATATTTAAGTTGAATTTATTTAAGTGGTTTGAGGCCATTCATTTAAAAAATTGTAAAAGAAACATGGGATTAATAATATTTACATATTGAATTAAAAGTATCATATTTTATTTCTAAAAAGTTATGCATGGTTTTTTTAATTATTAAATAATACAAATACAAAAATTCTAAAAAGTGTAGTCAGGTGAAATGAAGAACGAGTTTCTAATAGGTTTAAAACTGTGTGTTTTTTAAGTAAAATGCTTAGCTAGATAAGAGGATAAAAAAACTAGTCAGAGTCAAGAGTGCGATATGGGTAAGACCAAGCCACGCCACATGACCTTTTCGACATAAACATGTATCGGAACCTCAACTCAAACACGTCAAAGTTGAAGAAAAATGGCTCTAAACTCCCCTATTTTTAAAGTGGAATCCCTAGCTCGATTTGAATTTGGGGACATAGATAGATGGTAAGGTAATAATCGAGCATTTCTCATCCAAGTGCCTGTAAAATCTTTTCCTCGTCCAGATACATATAATTTTCGAACTTAGTCGAACACCACACCAGTGCAAAACCCTGCATGCTCGACAAACCGTTAGCTCATCCAATTCAAAACTAGCTTAGAGCTTAAATTTTTTAATTTGATCCTTTTGGATGATTAAACCTCGTAAATTATCTGACACGTTAACAATTATCAATGATTTTGTTTTTTTACAGAGTTATTAATGAATTGGTATAAAGAATTGTATTAGAATTTAGGTCAAAAAAAATAATTTTTTTAGGAAAGGGAAGATTTTAACATTTTGTACGTTATCGAATATGATAATACTAAAAAAATATATTTCTACCTCAAAAGTCACGTTACAACTTATTACACAGTAGGTAAAGAAGAGCTCAACCTATATTTCAAATTTTAGAACCAGTAACCTGCCAAACTTTACTGATATTTTTAATATAAAATTATTATAAATATATAAGTTCTTTTTATAAATTTTTTTTTAAAGTACGAATTCTTTCATTATTATCGTGCGGCCAGCTATTTTATATTATATTATTATTATTATTATCTTAGAAAAAATATCTTTTCTTGTGATTCGACTCTCCACTTACCAATTTCTAACCCTCATCTCTTATCATCCATGTGCCCGGCCGTCTTCTTCCTGTGTCAAAAAAAAGCAAGATTATGGCAGAAGCTCCCAATTGATGAACAAAATTTCCAGGAAAAATCATCAAAATCATTCGTCATTTCTGGAATGAATCTTGATTTGTTTGAAATGTCTTCGAGTATTGCTTTCCCGAACTGATAGAAGCTCAAGAAGTTCATTAATGGCGGACATCGCATCCATGGAAGAGGAGAAGAGAGAAACGGATTCCAGATCTACAAAATCTTCATCAGATTTGTTTTCTTATTATATTTTTACTTCATAATATCATACAGAAGATAAACTAGCAAAGCCCTTGACTCAAGAAATTCACAACAGAGCAGAAAATTAATCATTCAAAGCGCAAACTATGTCCCAATCCCAATATTTGCAGAAATCAAACCCTTACCCACCCAAATTTTCTTCTTCCAGCCTAGATTTATAGCTAAACTTACATTACACGGAGGTTCTTCCCCGTTAACAGACTTGGATCATCGTAAATACACAATATTATGCGATAATTATATATCTGATTTACCTTGCCTCGATAGCTCGATTTTCAGATCTACCACCGTTTAAAAAAATCACGGCGGTCCAGATCTGGACAGATCGAGAGAGACGTTAGAAAGATGAGGGATGAGAGAGATGGAGGAGAGGAGATCTGGTAGATTTCAGATCCAAATTCAAGGTCTGGAGAAGATCTTATGCGTCGAGCCGAAGCAAACGCCTCAGATCTCTGGTAGCCGAGTCGTCAACGATGGTGGATACCTGTTTCTTCTTCGAGAACGACGGCAATGGAAGAGAGCTTGGAGACGGCGACATGGAGAACGCCGATCCGGCGTACACGTCGGAAATCGGACACCTGACGTCGACGATCCGGATCTGCTTCGGAACCATTTCCGGCGCCGGCCCCAACCTTTCCGTCCC
>NW_019104499.1:1020819-1103737 GCF_001995035.1 Momordica charantia | reverse complement strand
GTTGTTGGGGTGGTCCCCACCACATAATCATAATTGCTTTAGGATATGGATGCGGTTCGGTTCCCATCCGGGGACTGTCTTTTCCAGCTGTTCCAATTACTCGCCGATTCATCGTCCCGAGGTAGCAATCGACCGTCTTTCGTGTTATTTGGGTTTAATTAATGTAGTATGTACGTCTACTTGTTCTTCTAAATAAACAAAAAAAAATCTTTTAAAATAAATAAATTTAGTTATTCTTCTACCTCCATGTATTTTAAAAGTCATAATTTCCTCTACTTGCTGTAATTTATTAATTGATTTATTTAATAGTTTCTACCTTTGAGTGTATATTAAATATACGTCTAAAAAAAATTAAATATTAAGTATATTAAATATAGTGTTAAAATATTATTTTTTATCTTTGAAAAAGTGAACATTTATTATAATTTAATCTAATTTGTTCTATAAAAACGAACATTTTTATTCCTTGATTATATTTTAATCTAATTTGTTCTATCATAACTTCAACACGACATTACACTTAATATATGTCTTAAAATGTAGCTCCAACTTAATATTAAAGAGTTTTTGTTAAAGATAGAGTTTGTGTTAAATTTTTACAAATATGAAAAAAATCATAACAAATGGTTGAACTAAACAAAAAAAATTAATATTTTAAAAGTACACAAATGGTTTGAGTTCAATTTTTATTTAATTTCCTTGATTTAAAAGTTGTGGTTTAATCTCAATATATACATCACAAACAAAAATAACTCCTTTAATTTGAGATCAATTTTAAATTAATGTTTTAATTTTCAAACTTTCAATTTAGTCCACATGGTGTGTTTGAATCTCACAATTATATCACAAAGACAAAGTTGAAGGTATTATAATCTTAGATAATAATGATTTAGATTTGAACTCACAATATTTTGTTTAGAGACAAGTATTTTAACTAATTGAACTATGTTCATATTATCAAAATAATAAAAATTTAAAAAGTTATTAGTTTTCTAGTACAACAAAAATGTAGCATTAAGATACTTTAACAATTGAATTATGCTTACATTTATAGTGTATTAACCCATTTAAAATGTACTCAAACTAACAAATTTAATATATTATTTAAGCCATGGTTCCAAATGGATTCAATGTTCAGCTATTTTAGTCTTCCTTTTTTGGACATTACCCATATTTAAATGTGAAAGGGAATATACGACTTTGGTTAGGTGCTTTGAAATATTCCAAACTTTACTTTGGACCATTTGAAAGGGTCAGGTTACTTACCAATACCATCAACTACAAAACTTGTGATGATTTAAAATACTAGTGCAACAAGTCTAATTGGCATAGATTAGACTTTCTATTACTTTTTTTCTCTCTGGCCTAATTAACAATGATCGAGACAAGAATTAAAATAAAGATTTTTTTTTAGTTCAACAATTTGTGAGGACGGGAATTTAAACATCTAAATCTTTTTTAGTACAATATATAGGGATAAGAATTTAAACTTATAACTTTTTGTCAGAGATAAATGTCTTAACTCGTTGAAATATGTTTAGGTTGGTTGAACCTCTAAACTTTTCATCGATATAATATGTATTTTAACCAATTGAAATACGTTTAGGCTGGCTTAAGAATTGTTATTGAAACTTTAATTATTACTTTTTTTAGAAAAGAGAAAATGCCATTTAACTGTTGGGGGGTGATTTTAATATTATTCTTGATGCATAGCAATAAAGAGTAATTTGCAAAACACAAAAAAGAGAGAGAAAAATAAGGATGGAAAAGAAAAATAAAGTAAAAGGGGGTGAGTAGACATTTGAGCTTTAATGCTCCTACAAGGAAAAAAAAAGGAAAAAATAAATAGAAAAATGAAAGAGAAAACTTCTTTATAAGAGAGAGAGATTATTAGGGAATAAAGAGGGAACAAATCTATGGAGCTTTAATGAGAGGTGGGGACAAGTCAGAAGTGAAATGCAAGGAAGCAAATAATGCTCTCTTGTCTCCTATGCACCTTTATTTTTCTATTATTTTTCTTATTTTTTATTATAATATATAAAAAAATAAAAAAATAAAAATATATGGTCCCATTGGGAATTGGTTGTGTGGAAGCATAAATCAAATGGGAAGAGAGAGATTGACTTATTTGATTTAAGAGATTGACTTAGTAAGGAGAGATAAAAAGAAAAAGATAGACGATGGTCACAAAAATTACTTTATCAAAGTAAATTTTTAAAAATATGTAGATAATAGTAAATAAGTAAAAATAGTAAATTTGAAATTTGAATGATATCAAATGTACTATTCAGTTATTAATATCTGTCTTATATTGGTACGCTACTAATTAAAGATTGATATATAGAAAGTAATATAGTAAACTAGATAATTAAATACTAGTACATCGAGGAAAAATGATCATGATTTAAAATCACTATAAAATATCCATGTGTTTTTAAATTCAATAGCAAAAAGCTATCCATTACAAATTTCAATAAAGTAAAGTAAAGTTGATGTTTCGTGGAAAGAATCATATCAACTTTACGTGTTTTCGATATTTATTCTCTATCTCAAATTGGGAGCATTGATATGTATATGTTTGTGTGTTACCGTGAAGCAAATGGTGTCACTATTAGAAATTTGTACCAAAATAATACAAGTATGAATATAATTATCTAAACTAACAGTTCAAATTTCTAAACTTCATCTTACGTCTTGTTGAACTAAAAATACTCAAGATCAAATAGATAAATTTAACTCCATCATAGTTTTCACAAAAAAATAATAATTGAAATCTTTTTTTTTAGATAATTGAAATCTTTTTTATACATAAAACAATTAGCATTTGAAAAAAAAATCGTGTATACCGAAAGTCAACATTCCAAAATCTAGGTCAACCGTTAGAGTTTCCTTGAATGTGAGAGGAAGGAGTGAGTGAGGTGGACTCAAAACAATATATTTTACTTTTAAATTAAAATACTATTTTGTTGGTTTTTATTTATTTTAGTTATTATATTATTAAAATATTCATTTCAATTGGTGCACTGTATATTTAAGTTCATTTTAGTTATTATATTTTTAAAATATTCATTTTAATTATTATATTTTAAAAAATATTTATTTTACTCTTAATTTTATTTTTCTATCACAATTTTAATAACTCATTATATTATCTAAAATGTAATCATTATGTTATATGTGTTAAAATTTTACAAATAAAGACTCAAATATCACTTTTCAAAAAGTACAAAAATTAAAATAAATACTTTTAAAATATAAGAACTAAGATGAATTAAATTAAAAATATAGAAACTAACATAAATCAATATTGACGATATTGTGATAAAAATAGTATTTTAATAATAAAAATAAGAAGAAAAAAATCTGCTTCCCCGAAGTCTCCTCCACACACGAGAGAGGAGAGAGATAGGATTTAATTAAATTTGGTAAATTTGAAAGACAAGAAATGTTTTAATAATTGAAAAAATAAATAAAAATAGGGGAGTTGAATGTGACGTGTCAAAAGATGCCCTAAAAAGTCTCGTGGGAAAGTCACATGCGCCCTCCTTTGTACGTTGATTACGTGTCTTCAAATGGGAGGCCGCGACGAAGCTTCGTTTATTGATTAAATTATTTATTACTTAACAAAACAAGACGTTCCTATTATTAATAAAACCGTGTAATTATTTGATCAAATATAATTTAAAATATGTGTCAAGCATATATATACATTTAAATTATGTCTTATGATCAAGTTATTATATATCCATCATCATGTCGATATTTTCATCAACGTTTCACGTATTTATGAGTTTAATATCAATATGTAGGTTAATGTAGTATTGTAAAAAAATTGACAAAATATAAAAACTATCAAAAAAGTATCACCAACGTAGACGTAATATTAATATTAATCATTTTAAACTTATTTAGAAAATATGAAAGGCTTGTTTGTTAATCTAAATAAATTTTACAATTTTTTTTTATTTTTATAATCTTTCTAAAAATATTCTATCAACATAGATACTGATATTTTATCGACTATCGACATTTTCATGAAATTTGTACTCAATCATAATCGATATAAGGTGAATTCGAAATTTGCTTTTGTACGGCTTTGTTTTTGGTTTCATCTAAAAGACCTTATATCAATAGAGATAATTGTCTCTCTTATAGACCCATGATCGTTCCCTTCCCAAGCCAATGTGGGACTTTGTTTGCAATCACCTTACAAATCCAACAGCCATATGGCCTTCTCACTCGAAAAGATGTGTCCAAGCCTTGGATATAGTCGCCTTTTACTAATCTAGGAAAGACCAACTATCAATACTGACTTGTATGAAAGAATGGAAGTGTTGAAAGGATAATGTGAGACACGATAAAAAAGAATTTGATACCATGAAAGCTTTCATTAATTGTGAAAGTATTGTATTATTTCTCCCTCGCTCGAGCAAATACAATCAGAAAGTATTGATAGAGTTATACTCTTACCAACATACCAACTGAATATAAAAGTGACTAACTATCCACTAACAACAAAATTATGTCATAAATAATTAATTATATCGGTTAATAAAAGACACGACTTCTCAAAAGATGGCATTCATTATTCAAAAAGGTACGAAATCTTCTGCACAATTTTACCAAGTTTGGCTAGACACTAGCTTAAACTCAAGTATTAATTTAAGATTTGAAATGTATATAGCCAAATATCATATTGGTGCAAAGTTCTATCTATAAGTATCATCTCGATTAACTGGTCGACCATCTTGAATAAGAAATTGACTCGTCACTTTGTCCGAAATCCTACCAGTAATTAATTAGAGTTCTAGACATTTCTATCAAATAAATTCTTAATCTAATAAAGACTCCTGAGAAAGAAGAAGGTTAAGTAGCAATCAATCACACTTCGCGTATAAAATCAAATCAACCCCTCCACCCCATTTGAGGTAAGCTCCCTTCACTTAATCACTAAGTTTTATTTGTTTCTCTCACATTAGCCACTTGTTATTAAAGTTGAAAATATTATTTACTAAAATAAGAGTATTACATGTATCACACTGTATTAGTTAAATTTCTTAGATTTTATTTTCAATTTGCAACTCGTTAATCGATTAACGAAGTAAACTATGATATCTACAATAATTACAGTAGTTTATTTCAAAATTTACTATCTACAAGATTTTACTATAATTCACTTGCAATGTTTAAAATATTATATAGTATGCTACTTTGATCGGCACATTTTGAATTATCCACATATTTAAAATATATCATTTAATAAATAAGAGCAAATGAAAAAAATGCTCTGCTATTTAATACAAGGTGGGATAATGTTTTCCTTTCTAAATTATATTACAAATGAAAAAAATAACTCAAACCTTCCGTATTATTTTTTAGTTAAACAAATGTGAGAGTAGGAGAATTGATCTTTAAAATTAAGCTCAAATTTGTAGAGTTTGTGACAGAATATTAGAAGATAAATTATCATAGGAAAGATAGTGTGTTACAAGTGCTATATAAAAGAGTATATGACTTTAGGTTTTATTCATCTCAATCGAAACAATTTAAGCTTTGAAAGAGTGTTTTTGTACAATTGGGTCGGAGAGAGAATTTTGTGTGATTGTAATAATTTTTTACGTAATGAATTTTTCCTTAATAGATCGTGGTGTTTCTTAGTTTGGAAATTTTCACGTAAATGATTGTGTTTTCTTTACTGTTGTAATTTTCTCTTAATTTCTCGATTATCTTTTACTTATCTATGTCATACAAGCAGTGGTTTTTTCGATTGATACCTACCCAATTTACCGTTTCTCCCACCCTCACAAATTTGCTTACAAGTTACAAAAGATTGAATGAGGGGAAAAAATCTGCTGCTGCTTGTGGTGGAGGGAATTTCCCCAACATTGGCCTTCAAAGCCATAGATTGGATTGGTGGTTTGAGATTGATTAGATCTTAGTCACAGAAAAATATCACATTCTAAGCCTCAGATTTGGTGCCCACCTCTCTCTTTCACATTATTTATTATTATTATTATTATTATTTTTCTTTTTTGTTGAAGAAATTCAACCCCATTACCATTATGTTATCCATCCGTCGAATAAAAAATTTGTGCACGTGTCAATACTTCCACCGTTGAAAAGCTTGGTATATTTGATACAAGCAATAAATCTATGAAAATATGTCAATTCCAATGTAACTTACCTACGTAAAACATTTATTATCATTACTAAACTATATTAGATACCTCACCTTATGGTTAAACTAAAAAATAAAATATTACAAATTTCAAAAAAATATTTAACTTTTTGACGAGACGTTAATATCTTAATACTAATTATAACAATCTATGACTTGTTTGTATATTTTTATTAGCATCATCAATATGTCATTAGTTTAGATATCTATTTTTTACTTCAGTTCATATCTCCACTCTCACATTTGTGTACTAAATAGACTATATATATTGTGCTAGGTTTAGTTACGTGTAATAATCATCGATTAACATATTATGATAATATTCTCCCACACATCATCAACTAATTAATTATTTACAAACGAAGAGTCATAGTATGAATATAAATAGTACTCCAGCTATAAAATTTCCCATTTGTATATATTATAGAAATAAATTAGATTAAAATACTATTTTAGTCATTGTACTCTCAATTTTTTTTAGTTTAATCTTTATAGTTTCAAAATATTTGTGTGTTCTTTGTCCTTTTAAAAATATTTTGAAAATACAATAACTAAAATAAAACAAAATCCAGAGCTTATGGTCCAAAATAAAAATTGTATTTCACTATAAAAATCTTCTGTCTCGCAATTAATAGTTGCCACGTACTGTCAAGGGGAAAAAAAAGTGCCACGTGAACACGCCAGGCTTCCCATCTGACCATCGATCAACATTTACCGCATGACCTTGGGCCTGAAACTACGAGGCTCTACAAGACCCGTTAACATATTGGGCCAAGGCCCATTCGATCCATAAATGGGCCTGAAAAAATCTCATCCATAAAACAACACGTCCCATCGGACCCATCCGAGGAATACCTGGATGCGTGATAGACAATGAAAACTCGCACGACCACTAGAACAATTTTGTCTTCTATAAATGCCCTATCCATTCACTTTCTCTGCTCCAAAACCACATATTTTCTTGAAATATGTAAGTTTCAATGAGATAATAATTTTATGGTACAAAAATTATTTCAGCAGGCCAATATAGTTAAATAATTTTTGTAATTCAGAAAAAAAAAATTTATTGAGCTTTGGAGAGAAAAAAAAATTGATATTTCAATTTACCTTATCAGAATTTAATAAGTTAATAAACCTTTCAAAATAGGTTAAGTAAACATAAATCAATTGGTTAAGATATATATTCCTGATTGAAAGACTGTAGGTTTAAATCTCCACCTCTACATATTATTTTACTAAAAAACATTCGAAAATATCGTGACAAAGCACGTTTGATTATTTATTAATTTATTTTAATTATATAACATTCATGTGTTTAATCATTTAATTTGATATTGAATGAAACTTTTAGTTAAACTATATTTGAATGATTTAAACATTTTTTAAAATGAAAATTTAACAATTAAAACTAGACAAATATTAGTTTTTTTAATTCATAAACCTCCGACCTTTTTGCCAATAATATATGTTTAATCACGAATTTGAACAAGTTGCGAACCTCAGCTCGGAAGCTAGGCTGACCTGACAGATGAGCTAGAGTCTACTCGACATGTGACCTGCAAAATAGAGAACACTTCGATGTCAAAGTCAGAGAGAACCCAAGCTACTTCTCAGAGAAAAAATGGATGTTCGTGTACCTGAAAATGAGGAGAATGAGTTCCATTTATAGGCTACTCCTCCAACAATGTTCCCGACGTGACCTCAACGGTTCTTTAAGATAACCGTGTCTTGCGGCGTGTTGTCGTGGAATCTATTGAAGGCTGAGGCTGAGCTGAAATGAAGCCAATCGGTTCAACCAATGAATGAGAACAAGATTTCAAGTAAGCTTGGTTGGCTCGGTCACGCAAGAGGTTGGCTCGATCATAGAAGAAGAAACCGAGGCCAGAGATACTTGGGATTTTATCAATCAAACCACGTGTAAGTTTCATTATCTAATCGAGTGCCATGTCAGAGCTGAAAATCACCTCCAACAATATATATTTTAACCAATTGGATTGTTTGAGTTAGAAAAAAAAAGTATTTTATAATATGGAGGACAAAATATATTTGAGGCTCATTTAAAAAAAAAAACTCAAAATTGCCGTCTATTATTGTTTGTTTTCTATTGCACTGTTTTGATTGTAATTCAACAAATGTGGATACATTGGCGATCAACAGTGAATAACACTGGGAAATCCATCCCAATTTGAGAGAAACATTTAAGAACACTCTATTTCAATAATACTTAAAAGCTCTCATACAATGCTAAAATGGACTATTTATAGCCTAACATAGAGCAGACAAATAAGCAACTAATACTTTTGTTTCCTTTGTTTGGACAATAATAACTAATTAATTTATGTGAGAAAAAGAATTAATTAATACTAACTAACATATCAGTGAACAAATCAATACAAACTAATTAATCCACGTTCAACGCTAAAATTTTAAAAAATAATAATAAAAATCAACTTAAACATAGTTCAATGGGTAAAAGCACCGCTATCTAAGAGTACATTCTGCATACTCGATATGGGTGTTTTGACCCATATCTTGACCCGTGGATACTAATTTTAGACATTTTTTTTTATAATTTCATTTTCATGCATAAATCTACCATATGCGTTGGTATTCCCATTTTTATGTAAGGGTGGACATTCAAACTTTTGACATTTTGGTCGATGATACCTTAACGAGTTGAGCTATAATAAGTCATGCCTTAACTAGTTGAAATATACTACGGATGTTTTTTAAAGGTTTTAAAAAAATACTATTTTTGTCTATACACTCCGACTTTGGTTGTCATTATACTCCAAGTTCATTTTAATATTTATACTTTCAACTTTTATTAATTTTAGTCTCTATGTTTTGGTCCCCAGATTTTTTAAAGGTGACCATTACAGTCCTTTACTTTTATTTTTAATCTCATTTGTTTTTATCACAATTTTAATACGATACCACACTCAATATATTTCTTGAAATATAACCAATGTTTTAATATTAAAAGGTTTATTTTATGTGTAGAATTTGTGTTAAAATTTTACAAAGAAAGACTAAAATTGTCATTTTTAAAAAATACAGTAACCAAAATGAATTTTTTTAAATACATAAATAAAAATAAATAAAAATTAAAAATACAATAAACAGAATAAACTAAGATTATATTTTAATCTATTCTAAAATACGAGAGAGAAAGGAAAAAGAAATAATGGATCCGAATGCTTTGTATAGTGTATGGTACATTGTAGTCCAAGTCTATCTTCTCAGTTCTCACAGTTGGCGCCACAGTCGATAAGAGAAAAAGAAAATAAAAAAGAAAAAAGGAAAAAGGAAGAGAGAGAAAAAGAGAAAAATAGAGAGAGAGAGTAGAGAAATGCGGGAGCAGGAATCGGGTGTTGCCAATTTCGGCCTTCCCGAGGAGGTGCTGCAGGTGCTACCGTCGGATCCATTCGAGCAGCTCGATGTGGCTCGGAAGATCACCTCCATTGCTCTCTCGACGCGTGTTTCCGCTCTCGAATCCGAATCCTCCGCTCTCCATGCCCAGATTTCCGAGAAGGACGCGCTCATCGCCGACCTGCAATCTCAGATCGACTCCCTCGACGCCGCCCTCTCCGAGAAAGCCGACGAACTCGCCCGCGTCGACAGGGCAAAGGTCCGGCCAATCAGTTTTTTCGGTTTGATTTCTATTTTCTTCGCGGTTTTCGATTCGTTTTAACTTGGATTATCTGCAGGAGACGCTGTTGGAAGAGAACGCGTCGCTTTCTAATACCGTGAAGAAACTCAATAGAGATGTCTCCAAGGTACAGCCTAAGTGTATTAATTTGTTTTTTCCGCTCAGCAAGTTAGCATTAGCATTCGAGTGTTTGGTTTGGATTGAGTTTCTGAGTTATCTGATAAAATTAGCCCGTAATGTAATGTAATTACGACGAATATTTTAATTTTCGAAGTTACAATGGAGTCGCTTCGTGATTACCATTCGTGTTGAATTATAGTGCAAAATACGATTCATATATTTGTGAAACTGGTAAAAAATTTTATATTCTATTAGAGGAAATGGTGGAACATTTCGGATTAGCAGGAAATAGTTCAGGGGCTACTTTAATACCATTAATATATGTAAAGTTTGTTAGCACTGATATTAGAGTTTTGATTCTCTCTTCATTTATCTGCAGTTGGAGGTCTTCAGAAAGACGCTTATGCAGTCCCTACGCGAAGACGAGAACTCCGTAAGTTGTCTCTCTATCAAATACCAAGAACGTTCAAACGATTCGAGAAGGTTTTTTTTTTCTAGCTGAAGAATTAAAATTTGGTTAAATTACAAATTTGGTCTTTGCATTTTTAAGATTGTGTCAAGTAGGCCACTTAATCTATAATAAGTTTCTGTTACTAAGGATTCATTTGGCAACGTTCCAGTTTCTTGTTTTTCGTTTATAATTTTTTATAAGAAATCTAAGCATTTTACACTAATTATATTTCTTGTTTCTCCTTTTTGGAAATATTCTCAAAATTGTATAGTAATTTTGAAAACAACTAAAACAAGTTTATTTATTTTCGTTCCAATTTCTAATTTGTTCTAAAACACAAATAGAAAAGTTGTTAGGGCTATGCAATTCATTTTTCTAACAAGAAATAGGAACTTTACCAAATGAGCACTGAAATTTCAATTTCTTGTTTAATAGGTTCTCTAACTATCACATTTTTTTTTTAAAATTCATAGATTTATGCTTAGGACCTAATACATTCAGTAATGTCGGAATAGTTCTGACTCCGGAGACGTATTTAAACTTCAAAGACCTACTAGATACAAAATCGAAAGTTTAGGGTCTATTAAACACGACCATCAAAGTTCCCACCAACGTTTTAATTCTGATTCCAACCCTCTTTCTGCTACTACAGACAGGAGGTTCAGAGGCTGTTGCTCAAATACAGAGTCAGGAAAGTTTGCCTTCTGCTCCGCAGATTGTAGGTAATATGAGTTGCTTGGGATCAGTTCTATTGTTTGCTCAACATCGTTATGCAAAGATTTATTTTTGATGGCCTACTTATAGTTGTAGAGCACATTGATAATTTTATATGATAACCAAACTTTTTATGGATCTTCCTAACTTCCTTTCATGTATGCCATTGTTTCTGACTTGGACATTTTCTTTTAATGTGTTTTAGAAGATGATCTGACATTGCCACCGTCTAGATACTCATCAATCCAGAGCAACACTTCTGAAACAGTGAATTCTGTAAAAGAAGAGCAGGACGCAGATGGTAAATAACTGCATTGATAAATCTTGGAAGTTATGAATCTTATGATAGTTCTTCCTACACGCAATACACAAACTGATAACTGTAGAAAATTGCTAAATGTGTAAAGCAGCATATACCATGGAACAGGCTTAAGTTTAATCATTTCTAGTTAACCCGAAATTTAAGGACGGATTTATATCTCTCAGCCTTCGTTCTTTGTTGTTTTACACTTTCCTTTTCCTCTGTGTTGCAATGGCAGCTTCAAGACCTCGTATTTCAAACCGCCTTCTGTTAGCATCACAGACTAGCACACCTCGGCTGACACCTCCTGGTTCTCCTCCCATTTCTTCTGCATCAGTTTCTCCTACGAGAACATCTAAACCTGCTTCCCCAAAGCGTCATTCGATGTCATTCTCTGTCTCAAGGGGGATGTTTGATAGGAACTCGATGTACTCGCCTGTTCTCTCCGGCAATCACAGTTCAGTTTCAAGCCCTCATGCAGGAACTCATACTGGTTAGCTCCAAAATCTCTCTTCCTTGCAAATTTGTAATTTAGAATTCAGTTGGTTGCTCATTTTAGAGATCATTAAGAAAAGAACTCTGGTTGGTTATAGTGCAATTTTCTTTTGGGGAATGTCTAGTGTTCTCACCTCTCTTTCTTATCCCTCTTATCTGATGGATTTTCAGGTCTTTTTTGCACTTCTGAAAGAATTCTTAGAAAGGGGTTGGTTTCAAAATAATTCCAAATTAAGTAAATCGTGTTATGCATAAAATAGTCTAGTGACAAATCGTTTCGTTATCGAGTAAAACTACCTTATTTTTGTTAATATTCTTGAAACTATATAATTTTCATAAAGTAGATTGAAAACAACAAACATTCACGGTTTTGCCCATGTGCTTATATTTCATTTCAGTGATCCTATGCGATTATAAATATTATGTTAATGTGGTTTTTGCTCTTAGTATTATTTGGTAACGACATATTGAGCTAACTAATGGACAGATATAAATATGGTGTGTAATATTCCTATCATTACAAAAGTTGGAGCATTCTTTTATGAGCATGTTATGAAAGTATTATTATATCATTTCTTATCAGCAAAGAGAAGATGGGATTGAAATTTTGACCCAACACAAGATCAGCTTGTTTTTGTATGTATCTTGCATTCACACCAATCATATCACACAGTACACAACTTTCTCTGAACACAGTAGCTGAGTTTAATGATACTTTTCTTAACAAAAAGTCAGCCAAACAGCATACATTTCATGATTGTGTCGATTGCATTTGAAGAATGTAACTGACTGATGCTTTACTGAATGTTTTGATCACCTTTATTAATCGTTTTCAGGACGAACTCGGGTTGATGGGAAAGAATTCTTCCGCCAAGTGAGGTAAGGGCACATCAAGTTAACTCATTCTTAATAATACTAATGTTGAACCTAGCAGATCATTGGGATGTTCTGTGAAATCACGTACATGCCAAATACATGTGCTTCATTTTCTCGACTAAAATGGTAGTTGTTAGTCATGTTACCAAACTCACCCCATCCATCTCTGCCAACCGATATAGCTCAACTAGTTAAGCATGAGTAACATTGCTTAGAAGTTATAGGTTCAAATCTTCGGTCACTTATTTGAACTGAACTGTAATATTTTAGAAAAAAATCGAAATACTCCATCGTTTAGATAATCAAAACTCTAACTATGTTACAAGGATTTCTAATTTGTTCATCTGCTATAGGAGCCGGTTGTCGTATGAGCAGTTCAGTGCATTCTTAACCAATGTTAAAGAGTTGAATGCCCACAAGCAAACAAAAGAGGTATGGTTCTTAGTCTCTGTCTCTATCTTTCCTCACGTGCACACGCACACGCACACGCTTAAACATTTACGAATCATCGTTTGATATTTCAGGAGACCCTTCGGAAGGCCGATGAGATATTTGGCCCGGATAACAAGGACCTATTTACCATATTTGAAGGGTTGATTACTCGTAATGTACACTGAAAATGCTTTGGATATATTGTATGTAGCGTTCATTAGCATTGGTGTTCGCACCAGTTAACTTCTGTTTCAGGTCTGTATATCTACTACTTATATTCATTTCGAGTTCAATGAAATAAAAATTTTTAACTACTAGTACTATATATTCTAGAGACCTTAGTCATGAGAATAATTGAATTGAATGATATTCTTGTAAATGTGTCATTGTTTTAATAAGTTAGGAATTAGAAAAGTTTGAATTTGTATAATATATGTTTATAATATGCTGGCAAATGACAAATGAGTTACTGAAAATCTAGGTTTGTGTAAACATATATTTTATTCATGAGGCTATGATTTGTGAAAGAGAAAGAGAGTTAGTTTAGGAAGTTTAAATTTACGGCGCTTGCAAAAGTAGCAAAAAATTATTTGTAAAAGTAACAACTATGTTTCAATTTTGTAAAATTAGTCAATGTCAATTATCGCTGAGCTATGCTCGTTTTGGCGACAATATATTTGTTATAACTGATTGATATACTATTTGCATTCATATATAGTAACTATGTTTCAATTTTTTTTTTATTTATAGAAAGTTTCACTTATTGAATTGTTTTGTGTTATTTACATAGAAGAAATGTCTCTCTTTTATAACCTACATATATTTGATATATATACACACATAGTTTGATATATTATTGATATATTTGAAAATCTAGGTGGGTAAAATTGAAATAACTAAAATAAATATTTCAAATATTTTTCCGTATGTAAAACTCAAGAGTGTGGTTGTTATCTACCCATTATAGATTCTCTTAAATTCATGTAGCTAGTTAAATTAACAAAATCAGAAAGGGTAAAATTGGAAAAACTAAATAAAACATTTCAAATATTTTTCCGAATTTATGTAGCTAGTTAAATTAGAAAAATCTGGAAGGATAAAATTGAAAAAACAAAAAAAAAAAAACATTTCAAATATTTTTCCTTGTTGCTATCTACCCATTATTAATTCTCTTAAATTTATGTATCTAGTCAAATTAGCAAATTTGTAGGATAAGATTAGCAAATCTACCTACCAAATATATAATGGAGTACGATTAGGTATATATTTGTGTAAATTTGTCAAAAGATTTTATATTATTAAGGAGCCATGTGATTTTTCCTCAAAAACTTTGCCTAATTTTATATGAAATTTCTTTTGAGAATTTGGTACACGAAACTGTATTACTTGGGAAATGGAGATTTTTTATTTTATTTATTTTTTATTTTTTATGTATCCCATATCATTTAGATTTGGCCAGAGGGGCCAAATTGATGGATCTTGTTTTTGAGATTCGATCTAGCAATTTCTCCCCTAAGGTAGGCTTTTTCAAGAGGCTTTGAAACACCACTTTTTGGGCACTTATTGAAAGGTTGATAAAATAATGGTTTAAATGCTATTCTTTTCGTCCACATGAGCAGTAATTGGTCATAAGTTCGAATCTTCCACCTCTACTTATTGTACTAAAAAAATTATATTATTTTATAGTAAACTTCATTAACTTATAGAACAAGCTACATGGACTATATTTTAACTTTCTACATTAGATACACTAAGCAGCCAAGGAAAGAGGATAACCACAATATCAAATAAGATGATGAAATTGCTCCTTTCTCCAACTTATGGGCTACAAAATTGTCTGACTTAATTACATTTGGTTACGAATGAAACATATAGTAAATTAATTCTTAGATAAAGGTCATTATGGGGTTTAAACTCATTGTCTTTAAATTTTTTTGATTTAGATTGGTTTCGTTGAATCAATGAACCAACCCATGATAATTTCAATCTTAACACGACGATAGTCGACAAATTCAAAATTTTGAGCCAAAAGAGAGGATATCACCAACCCATGTACTCGATTTGTTTAAGGTTTGCAAGGAATTAGACTCAAGTTTAATCTTGCACAAATTCATCCTCTACGGTAGTGGAAGCCTTCGAAAATTGCTAGCCCTTCTTCTAAAATTAATTGTTGACATGCACAAGTACCTCCTGAATTTTAATTTTTAAATTCTTGAACTTACCTTAAAAAATTATAAGGTTTTTCAAAGTGGACCTATGCGAAAGGCTATTCAATCCAAAAATCGAACATTAGATTATCATTTTAAATGAAATTTTCATTCATTTTAAAACCAAACACTTAGACTCTTTCAAAATGATTTAAAAAACTCAATACTAATAACTAAAATTATTATAAATGCAAAGTTTGTGATTACAAAACATAATATTTAAAATTCAGAGACTTGAGTAAAATAAACGGTAACTTCAAAAAAAAAAAATCTAAAATTATATTATAATTTACACAACTATAGAGTGTACTTAGTTTGAATGATTTGGAGTTTCATCCTTCAGTATCATATAATAGTTATATATATGTAAATTATTAGTAAGTATGATTCAATGCAATTTTAATGCAACCAATTTGAATGTAGTTCAATGGTGAAGACACTTGTCTGACCAAAAAGTCGTGAGTTTGGATCCCTATCTCCATATGTTGTACTTAAAAAAATATTCTAATGCATAAAATATGATAATAGAGATTTTATAAACCTCAGTAATTAAAAGCTTTGTTGGAGGTGTAAGATAGCATTGCCACCGGGAGGATATTGAATGGACCTCAACCTGATGGTTCGAGACGACTGAAGCGGGAGAGCGGGACAACCAATCGAAGGAACGATCTCATAGACTCGATCCATCCCAAGAACGACCAAGCTAACTTAACTAAATAAGCGTGTATTGGAGCTCCAACTCTGCACGACAAACACGATCATCTCCAATAGGAATATCAGTAATCTCATATGCTCAACCGCTTGTTGAATATGCTACCGGACATCCAAATCCATAAATAAGGGCCCCGCTTCACAGTCGGGTATCTGATTCTATCTCGGTCTTAATACTAAGGTCGACCTCCTTACTGACTTAATCGTCAGAGCGTTTATCTCTTTGTGTAAGTCATTTCAATGTAAGATCTTCCAACTCACTCCGATTCGTTTACTCGTTCATTCAGTTCATCTCAATTTGGCCGGTCGAGACCACATTTTGTTGCACAAACAGACTTTAAAAAAATGAGAGAGATTTTGTTCCAAAGAGAGAGAATGAAATTATTGATTACAATAGAACGTGGATGATTTTATTGATTATAGGATTTAAAGTGTGTGTGAACCAAAATGATGAAGAAATGTCAAGACCTGTAATTTGAATTATTACGTGAATTAATTAATAAAAACTAGCCGATTTTCAATCATTTTTAGTATAATATTAGCGAGGTGAATTATGTCATCAACGAATATACTTTATATTTGGTATATAAAGTAATATACCTGCTATCAAGTATATCATTAATATCAATTATATTAATGATATATTTAAAATAAAATATATCTCTGATACCTTCTATATATTAATAAGAAACCTACCATATTATTTAAATCAAAATCTTTACTCGATGAAGATTTATGAATAATATGCTTAATATAAAATATATCGTCCATATATTTAGTGTGACTCATATATTTATGAAGTATATCAATTATATCGGTAAAGTATACCTGATATATTAAGAAAAAAGAAAATCTCAATGTTTAACTTGACAAAAATCTTTTAACTTAAAAAAGAAGATTTATCAATGATAATATCATAAAAAAAGTACATTATTCGTATAAATTGAAAAATCATCTTCATTGATTAAGAGGACCAAGGTAAATAAAAGAATTTAAAGAGTGAATTAAAAGTTCATGATATCCCACGTAACAATTAAGGCAATTTTCCCGTAAAATTAAACACTCACGGATTTTAATTTATGGCATACAAAAGGAGTTGGAAGGTTGAGATTGGAAGGAAGATAACAAGAATTTGAAATCGCACGCGTCGAGAAGCCAAAAGACAAGAACCGATTTTAATTTTCCCGGGAAAATTGCAACTCCTTAACGTGCTTTGCTTTCAATTGAAGGCTTAAACATAATTTCGATTCTCAGTTACGCCATGTTTGCATATAGTTTTTCCTTTTTTTTCTCCTTCGTCTGATTGATTGCTGTTTTTCAATTACAGAATGACGTAGAGCCTTGAGGGAAGATGCAAATTTAAATCCGATTTTGGAGCATCGAAATTCGGAGATCAATCAAGAATAGAAAGAATGTTGAAATGGCGAAGAGAATTCATGCCAACCGCTACTCACCTCTCCCTCTCTCTCTCTCTGTGAGTCTCTGTTTCTTCCTCCTCCATTTCCTTGGGTTGCTTTCCGAATCCTTCTCTGGCTAGTGCTTCTCATAAGCTTCATGGAAAATGATCGAGAATCTTCGGCTTCTTCTACAAGGTGATTCTTCCTTTGCTTCCTTTTCAGATTTTGCGATGTTTAAAATGTATGAGGCCTTTTGATTATGTAGATTTGCTGCTTGTAGGGTGCGGAATTTGGGTTTCGTAATGGCTATTGTTAGGTTTTTGTTTTATCTTTTATTGGGGACGATGTGATTGTTATCTGCAGATTTCAACATGGTAGGGTAATAATTAAAAATGTTTAGAAGTAAGAATTGAAACGATTAAGTGTGCTTGAGCTCGACCAGTTCTTGTTGCTTTCCGCAGTAGTAAGACCAGCGAGCGAACGTTACAGCGATCCAAGATGTTGGAAGTTTCGATCATAGACAAATTGGATCATCGAGACTCTGAGAATGTGGCTGGATGCGATCCGATTGAGCTTCACACGTCCCGAAGGTTGTTGCATCTCTACTTAGAACACATCATTTTGTTTACATATTTTCTTTTGGTTTTTCGTTTCCCAGCAGTACCTTTTCTTGGTAGGATGAGGTCTCGAGGTATTTTTGATTCGTCCGTTTAATTTGGACGTATAGAAAAATTGATGAATCAAAACACACCATCAACAATCGGTTTGGTCCTGAAAACGAAACTGGCTTGATTTCGGCTTAGTTTTGCACGTTTCAGTATTCATTTGAAGGTTAAAAAAAATAAAAAAATTATTGTTCCTCCTCCCTTGACTGGTTTATTCTTTCTGTAATTCCCTATGAAGCCATTTCTTTCAAATTTATTGAGAATATGAATAAAATATTAAATCTATAAGTTCAAATTTTTTAGGTTTGATATATTGATAATCACTAGTTAGACTCTCCCAAAGGTTGCATATTGGGTTATTTTGGATGTTTCGTCGAGCTTTTATCATTATTATGCTGTCAATTCATTGTTGACATTGGAAATTTGTTGAGCAGCAACGAATCGGGCGATACTGCTAGGAAAAATCACTCAAATGATGAGACAGATCAAGTTGCGGGGACTCCCAATTTAGGGAGCAGAAGAACGCGTGGATTCTCTGACTCTTTCGCTACTCATGGTATGAAAATCTCTAAGCTCCTGAAAGTATTTTATCATTGATGATGTACTTAGGAGCGGAGCCAAGAAAAAAAGAATAAGTTCAAAATATGTATATAAAATACTAAAAATTTAATAATTTTTACAATGAATAGATTATATATATTATATATAACAAGTCACTGAAAAATTTCTGGCTCTGCTCATAGAGTTGATATTATTAGATTTGGAAAATGGAGGCAAAGCTGAGTCATCTCCAAGAGGGGTGCTCGAGGACTGCTCTAGAAGCTTAGATTCTGAAACTACAACTTCACTGACCAGCACCTCCGACTGGGATGGTCATCCTGACTCCAGAAATGCGAGTCACTGGAGAGGTTTCTTTCGTTTACTGAAGAAAGGTCCTCAAATTCCTCAAATGCGATTTCAGCCCGCATTTCCTCCTCTTAAGGCTGTTCCAAAACTCACCAGAAGAAAGAGCAAAAGAATCAGAGAGGATATGCTTCCGGTGCTCTCACCAGTGGTGAGCTCTGCCATAGAGACCGAGTTTTGCTACTTCAGATCTTCTTGGAAGAATTTCACACTTTCAGAGCTGAAAGCTGCAAGCAATAACTTCAGCAAAGGTATATTTCTAAGCCTCGAATTAGCCTTGTTGATGTGAAATTCGATTAATATACCCTTACTTTTTATGGTATTAGTGGAAACAAATATCTAGTTTGTATGCTGATGAACACCATCGTTCTTTTTTTCCCAAAGAAAACTTGATTGGCGAGGGTGGTTATTCTGAAGTTTACAAGGGGCAGTTGGAAGATGGGCAACTTGTGGCGATCAAGCGGCTTACAAGAGGTAGCCAAGAAGAGATGACTGCAGACTTCTTGTCTGAGCTCGGAATCATTGTCCATGTCGATCATCCTAATATCGCGAATGTAATTGGGTATGGAGTTGAAGGGGGAATGCACCTTATACTTCATTTATCACCCCATGGGAGCCTGGCATCCATACTTTATGGTTTGTTATTTATGATCAAGCTTTTGCTTTTCCAACTGTTAAATCTATCGCTAATTTGGCCTCTATAATCTAGAGTCAAAGGAGAGACTTGATTGGACAATGAGGTACAATATTGCTCTAGGAATTGCTGAAGGCCTCTTGTATCTTCATGAAGGCTGTCAAAGAAGAATAATCCACAGAGATATTAAGGCCTCTAATATATTGCTTAGAGATGATTTTGAGCCTCAGGTATGCTTTATGCTTTGGCAGTTATCCAAGTGTTGCCTCATTAGTCCCAACAATACATTGTAGCAGGAGATATGTGCGAGAGTTGAACTCAACATACAAACATAAATGACTTCCCTTTGTTTTGCATTCATACATTTCGATTGGCTTGAGAAGTTTGTGCATGGAAATTAATTACATACACTGGAACTCTTTACAGTAACCAACATAAACTTTCATACTGCTAATACAGTAAAGGACATCCATTATATGTTTCAAGTTTTAGTTTGGTGAATCTTGAAAATGAACCCAGATATCCGACTTTGGGCTTGCAAAGTGGCTGCCAGATCAATGGACTCACCATACTGTGTCAAAGTTTGAAGGCACATTCGGGTTTGTCATCAAAACTTATTGTTAAGAATTTTTGTTGTTAAATTTCAAGCGTGGTCCTAACTTTAAACAGTTTTTGATACGTCCCTATTATTTTAAGATCATATCTATCTGGTTCCTTTCTATGCTTTAAAGTCTCTTTACTTTCAATTTTGCGTCTAATAGGTCCTTATCATTAATTTTGCCAATTTAGTGCTTTTATGGCACGCTGACTATATTATTTAAAGATTATGTGGTGTGTTGATTCAAACAAGTTAAATCCTTTCATGGCATAATTGTTAAACTATTAGAGTTAACACGTGGACCTATTAGCCACAAAATCGAAAGTCCTAGTACCTATTATAAACTTTAGTATGTAGATACAATCTTGAAAATTTAGAGATCTATTCCGAAAGTTCAGAAACCAAACATATTATTAGCCTGACCCTCCTCTTCTGTCTCTTCTGATTATTATAGATACCTTCCTCCCGAGTTCTTTATGCACGGCATAGTTGATGAAAAAACTGATGTCTATGCCTATGGAGTACTGATATTGGAACTTATTACCGGACGACGAGCACTGGATACCTCACAACAAAGCCTTGTGATGTGGGTACGTCCACTACTGCAACCTTAGTTTTTGCTGATCTTTGGAACAATTTTGTTTATGAAAACTATTCTGTTTTAAAACCATCTGCAGGCTAAACCTCTGCTTTCTAAGCATGATCTCAAGGAGCTTGTTGATTCATCTCTTTGTGACGCACATGACACCGAACAAATGAAACGTATGATATCGATTGCTTCGATGTGCATACATCAGTATTCAATTCAACGGCCAGAAATGAGTGAGGTATGCACTCTATCTTGAGGAAAATATCCATCCTTCTTTGATAGCTGTCTGATGTAAATACAAATGGATCCTCCTATTGTTGGAAAACTTTTGGTACCTGTAATTGCTGTGTATTGGTTCGCTCATTCATATCTCTATCTTGTCGAAGTCAAAAAAGAGATTACTGCCCCACCCTTGGCCTGATCTCCGACCCTCATTCATGAGGTGGGTATGAAGACAAAAAAAAAAAAAGGTTCAATTATAAGCTCGGTGTTAGAACTTTCAAGATCATATCTAATAGATCTTTGAACTTTAAAAAATGTCTAATAGAGGTTTCTAAATTAAAAAAATGTCCAATAAATCCTTTAACTTGCAATTTTGTACTAAAAGATTTCTAAACTTTCAATTTTATATCTAATAGATCCTTTACCTATTAGACACTTTTTAAAACTTAAGGACCTATTATATACGACAGTTAAAATTTAGAGACCTATTTGATTTGAATAGAGTAAAATATGTATATTGTATCTCGATCCTACCTTGCTCCAGTGTCATCCCTATCAATCAATCTAAAAGCTCTCACGTTCATCTCATTTCTAAACTTTGAAATTATGCTCATCATGTCTTTCTTTCAACGTTGATAAAGTTGATTTTGTTGCTTTTTAACTGATCAAAGGAGAGCATTTTTCTACTTAAATATATGGCAGGTGGTCCAGATTCTGAAAGGAGATGAAGTTGGTAAGGAGCTTGTAAAACGACAGAAGTCCAAACTTCAGAGGACATACTCTGAGGAGCTGTTGGATGCAGAAGAGTATAATTCTACCAAGTATTTAAGTGACATGGATCGACATTTGGAGGTTGTCTTAGGAACCTGTAATATTAATGTTTAGATTTCTTATCACCTGACACAGATACTTTGCTCCCAAAAAAAAAAGGAAAAGAAAGAAAGAAAAAGAAAAGAGAAAACTTCGTATGAGATTATTTGTATATGATATTTATGCTGTATTTTACTCGATCGTATGATCCTCATGTTTCAATTTTGTGAATTGAAGTTTTCTTCGTCTTTTCTACCACCATGTTTTGGTTTGGATGAGAATGTATGAGGAAGGGTGTAGTATGCCACGATTGAAAGTAAGCATAGATCTGGAGATTCTCAAATAGATCAACCCTTCGTACAGGTGAAATTGTGTGCAAGTAAGATATGACGATTTTGTTTTGTAAAAGTATACCAAGAGAAAAGTCTATTTGAAAATGTTTACGATGAAAACTACCAAAAATTTTTCTACATTATAAGCGAGAAAATACTTTGGAGAGTTGCGAATAAGCGTAGATCCAGAAATTCCGTCAACATTTCAAATTGTTACATAATCGATAGGTAAAATCAATTTGACAATTTTTACAATAAAGTTTATCAAAGATCTTCCTTTATCGATAAAAAAATTAGAGACATCGAAAATATTTATTATAAGTATGAGGTATTTTAAGTAGAGTTTAAAAAAAAAACGAATATGCAGACTTAGCCCTAGAACGAATAATATCTAGATGTATAAATAGATCCAAAGGTTATCATCTTCAATTTTTCCATTAGAATGCTTTAAGTTTGGAAGGGACATTAATTTCGAAGTTTATTGCTGAACTGCTATAGACTCGTAATGAATGCTCACTTGCAAATCATAAGCTAAGGAAAAAAAAATAGTGGGTAGGAAAAAACACTGAAGAATATAATTATAATTCAGAGAGAGTGTTATTGAAATATTAGCACTCTACAAATTTGATGAAAAATTTATATTGACTAAATATAATTGAGATATATTTTTTTCCTGGAAGCCAGTGATTCAATCTCCCATATCCCTAATTATTATGGGGTAGCAATTTTTAGAAATAATTTATGGTCAAAGGTAAAATATCATTTAAATTTTTAAAATCCAAACTATTACAATTACACTCTCAAATTTTGAATATGATCCATCACTCTTAAATACCGTAAATGCACAAAAATTTTAACCATTAAAAGTTTTGATTTATAAACCAATACTGAGCCGATATCTTAATTAAGAAAACAAAAAATTGATGTAGAAAATTTAAATTTGGTTATAACAACATTTATAGTTTAGAGATGATTGGTAATCTTATAATATTTAAGAGTTTAATTGCAGCAATTTGATAAATTTAGAGCGTTAATTAATCCAATTGAAACTTCAAGAATGTGATTATAAGTAAGGGTAGTTTTGTAATTTTCTCAAAATTTTTAATATGCTTTTAATTGGATAAATATCATTTTTCGCCCGATCAATGATGAACACCCATTTAATTTAGCGCGCGTTTTATTTAATGCGCACCACAGCTCGGCTAGTTTTAACTTTAAGCACGTGTTTCTCGTTCTGACGTGGCAACCTCACACGTGTTAAATTGGCAGTTCGACGTTGACTCGTCTGAGATGAAGCCTCCCCCTCCGATATTCTGAACTTGCAGAGTTCATCATATTCTCCGATAACTTTCTCTCTCTCTCTATACTTCGATCCGAGCGAACACTATGTTCAGATTTCGCTCTCTGTTGTTTATGTTCTTGATTTCGATCTCATCGCTTGTTCGGGAATCCACTTGTTCGTATGCTGGTTCGGCGAGCTCCACCGTAGATCCTAGTAAAGTGAAGCAGATTTCAAGGAAACCGAGGTTTTTAGCGCTATCGTTTCCAAACGCACGTATCTTCTTTATTTCGTTCTATTGTGTTTGGTTGCTGAGAAAATTGCGGAAGAGAAAATATTGAACTCTTAATTCTTTTAGCTTCTAATTTTTGGTCGTCTAGGTTGAGTTCAGTGACTGTTTGCTGTTGCAATGGCCTTGATCAAGTGCAATAACAGTAATTAAGTTGTCTTCTCTTTATTTACGATTTTCAAAATTTTACTGGTGTTGCAGAGCTTTTGTATATGAAGGCTTTCTCACGGACCTGGAATGTGATCACCTGGTTTCTCTAGTAAGTGTAGCTTTAGTGATATTTATCATTCAGTTTGATTTGGAAGTCATGTCGTCATTATGAATATCTGGTTGAAGGCTTGTTTTTCATCTGCGATAGGCAAGATCCGAGCTAAAGAGATCTGAGGTTGCTGATGATAAGTCTGGAGAGAGCGTGCTAAGTACAGTTCGAACGAGCTCAGGAATGTTCATTTCGAATCGTGAGGTTAGGTTTGATCTCAACGCATATCTCCTTCCATTCTGGATACTTTTCTCTAATTTCTCTTTAGATTTCAACGTCCATGTAGCCCATATCTATTATAAACATATGTAGTTTTAATGATCTGCCTTTACATAAAAGAATCACATTACGACAGGAATGCTCCTGATCAAGATTGATTCACAACGTCTATGTAGTCCATGTCTATTATAAACCTATGTAATCTACTCTCTTTTCAATGTGAGATTCTTAACAATTAGGACCACTACCTGCACTGTTAATACAAAATTAGAGAGTAAACAATTTTTTAGGAATAATAACTTAAAACCTCCTTCCTGTATCTAGTTAAATCACCACTAGATTAAAAAACTTGAGCTATTAGAGTATAATAAATCCAATATATTGTCTAGACCAGTGTACTTTGTGCTCTTCCCACTTGTGTCTTAAAATTGATCTACCAAATATCAGATGAGACCCCTTTTTTTCACCCCATCTTTTGACCCCAATGTTTGTGATTGTATTGTAGTTTTATATTTTAATTTGATATTTAGGATCCCATTGTTGCTGGCATAGAGGACAAGATTGCTGCGTGGACTTTTCTTCCAAAAGGTATACAATTCGTTCACAGTCAAATCACATTTTTCGCCATAGATACATCATATATATTTGAATTGCTACAGCTCATTCACCACAAGTAACATTCATGGTGTCTTTATTTCTGCGAGAAGCCAAGGAGAGGATATATTATTGATGCCAAGAATTACTGCCAAATGAATTGTGTATTTCTTGATTTTCAGAAAATGGGGAGGACATTCAAGTATTGAGATATGAACATGGGCAGAGATACGAGTCACATTATGATTACTTTGTTGACAAGGTGAATCTTGCTCGGGGAGGACATCGTTTAGCTACTGTCCTCATGTATCTCTCTGACGTGACCAAAGGCGGCGAAACGGTTTTCCCCTTGGCAGAGGTTTGTTCAAGTGTTGATTAACAGCATACTTTACTACAACTGCTTATTTTTCTCGTTTGCTATTGTAAGATTACCTCTTTTCAGATCTCAGTACTCTCTAAATAATAAACCTTAGTACTCACTACTCAGTCTTTTGCTGAAAAACATCCTTTTAAGGACTCTGGGGTGTAAGATTAACTACGATGCATTGAACTATTTAAGTAACGCAAATGTTTGGAAAAATCTCTCTACATAATAAACCTTAGAATTTATTCTGATGAAATGCATCTTTTTGAGGACTTCGGGTGTAAAGTTAACTCCGATGCATCGAAAACTAATATAATATAAATGTTTGGAAAAATTGATCCCACCTTTTTGTGTTCGTAGTTTGTATACATTTGGCGCTCTCTAATTAGAAAGTTTTTAGGAAGCTCAATGTTAGATGATCCTGAATACTTTACCTTATTTTTAGGACCTCTTACAGAGAACAGCCTTATCATTGTTCAAGTTGGTATCGGATTCTGTTACCCCATTTGAAACTCTTTTTCTGGACCTTTTCCCGATTATCTTCCTCAATCAAAATGTCTACCGACCAATCCCCATTCATTGTGGATGCAATAGTATTTGTCTTAGAGGCATTTAGCAGTTGCTGCCGCATGGCCCCTTTTGTTGAAGAAAACTTCAGTTGGGAAAATATGTTATTTTTATTATTTCTAAGAATTAAAATCTACCAATTCCCCAATATTTGGACCTAATTATTGGTGGATAGAATCAGACAATGAAACATCTGGGATTTTTGAAAGTTTTCCTCGGGGGAAACAACCAACTCTGAACAAAATTCTGTAATCAGTATTAAGGTTACATCTTAAATGAATTTGGTTAAGAAATAACCATATACGACAACAGATCTGCTTAACCTCGTTATATAAATCTGTGAGCAGAAATCTCGCCACCGACAGGCTTTGGAAACAGATGAGGATCTCTCAGAGTGTGCAAAGAAAGGAATTGCTGGTGAGTTGTTAAGCAAACTATGAGTGCTTATTCAGAACTATTCAAACTGTAGAACTCGAATGAAGTTTATATACTTTTATCTGACTTTATTCCCATCGGAATGGTGTAGTGAAACCAAGGAAAGGTGATGCCCTTCTTTTCTTTAGTCTTGATCCAAATGCTATCCCAGACACCAACAGTCTGCATGGAGGTTGCCCTGTCATTGAAGGAGAAAAATGGTCAGCAACAAAGTGGATTCACGTAGACTCATTCAGCAAGAACTTGACAGACATTGGGAACTGTACTGACCAGAATGAAAATTGTGAGAGATGGGCTGCCTTAGGGGAATGCACCAAAAACCCAGAGTACATGGTTGGATCTCCGGAACTTCCTGGCTACTGTAGGAGGAGTTGCAGGATCTGTTGATCTCTACAATCTGCTCCTTCCACGCAAGATTTCGGTAGCTTCAGGCGGTAATTTCTTGTTTTTCGTGGATAGTTCATAGTAATTGTATTATCTTTAAAATGGTCGGCTTTATTTGGCATTTTCTTTCCTTTTGAGTGCTAATTTCCTTCCTGTCCCCTTGCCCTAATGAAAGCCTTGTTTCTTCTCAAAAGAAATATTTAGGAATTATTGCTTGATAAAGTTTTGTCACGCATGAAATTCTTTACCTTTTTGTTGTTGGGCATGGCAGTTGTAGAGTCATAGAGTTGTAGAATAATAATATTTATAGTTACCTACAGTTATTTATTCTATTTTCTCTGTTTTCTGTATTCATATCTCTTAATTGTCAATTTTTTAAATTTGGATGACCACGTAAATATTATTCATCAGTCATTCTCCATTGATTGTGGCTAACTTGTGCCCTCTGAAGGAAGGATGAATGGATTGAGTTATTATTACTTTTATCATCTTTATTTCTTATTTTGATTGTATTTTCTTACAAGAATATTGTAGTTTTAAAAACTATAGTTTATAGATATTATAGGAATATACAATAGTTTTTCTGATGTGGGAATGATGTGAGAATGCGGTGAGATTGACTTTTCAAATTCTGAACTCGTCTTTGGGAGAAACGAGTTCATGATACGAAGAGACGAAATCACAATCTTTACATTTTTCTTCATACTTTTATACATCAAATCCATCATCGAGTTCATCTCTTGGGAAGACAAGCTCACAAGCGGGGCAATAAACAAGTTCATCTCTTGGGAAGACAAGCTCACAAGCGGTCAATAAACAAGTTCGTTTACACGTAAGTAACGAAGTCCTCTCGTTCTCTCAAATCTAGAAATCTTCCATGCTTTTTTTTTATTAGTTTGATTTCTATTATATATGTTTGAAAACTACTATATTATGCCATAAAAAATCCTCACTTGATAGGTACTGGTTGCCTTGATAATGATTGCCCTCATCTTTTGGCAGCATGTTGGGCTCTTTGTAAGTAGTTGTGATGTGATGAATTCAGCAAATTCAAGGAACCAGCAGGATTTCAATCATCTGAAAGACACGAAGGAAAGAGGCCAAAATCACTCAGGTTTTGAACAATTCTCAACATTTATTATTAGAAATAAACATGAAGTTGAAGTATTGAGAAATTATATTAGAATGAAAGATTCCAGCTGAGTTCTGAGGTAATTAGTGATATGGGTAAAAGAGAGCATTTCTCATTTCCCACACAGGTACAATACAAGTCCTCAAAAAGTGGGAATATTCAAATGTTTGGACATATCAATAAAGCAATTGCCACTGCCAAGATGCTCACTCAACAAGCACCTCAAAAGTGGCCATGGTAATGGAGATTCCTCCTTCCATCAATCTCAAGTATGAACTGCTTCTGTTTTTTCCTTCTCCCTCTTCTTCTAGAAGTTTGAGAGCCTCCGTCTTTATATATGAAAAATATTTAGGTGTTTATTGGTTAGTATTCATATTTTACTTATCGTCATTAAATTTCTAACAAATAAGAGAAATGAAATGAATATATATATATTTCTATTTTCTAAAAGACTAAAAAAGCTGTCAATTTTTATTAATGATCAGCACAAAGATGAGTGTTGATCGGTAAGTACTTAAATATTGATCATGATGTATATGACAAGTATTTCGATATCTAAAGTTGTCTTGTTATTGTCTTAGGTGGGGATTGAGGGGAAATTTTCTGATATTAAAAGAATATGAAATATATAAAATTTTCTTTAAACTCAAAAAACAGAAACAGAAAAAGAAAAAAGAAATAGAAAAAGAAAAATAAACAAATAAAATTTCTTGGGGCTGAAGGATGGGATAAGAGATGGTACCACCATTACCTTTTTCTTCTAATATTTTCGCTTTTCTTTTTTAAGTGAGGAATATAGGCATCGATTGATAATGGTGTCAAAAAACTTGTTTTCAACTTTTTAAAATAAAAATAAAATTTTCCAGTCTAGAAAGTGCGATTATTTATTATTTATTACTTTTTTTTTTGTGTATTGCAAAAAAATTTTCAGAAAATGTGTTGAACCTTCGATTATTTCTAAAAACGTTAGCGTAGGTTGTGATTGATTGAAATTCATGTCCATAGTAGGCCATGGTCATGAGTGGTATATTATTTTTTTTATAATTTAAAATGACGCATTTGATTTTTGAAATATATATTAATTTTTATTTTGTATCCAATGTTTCAAAAGTTTCTAAAGAGAACGTGTTCATTAATGCCTTGAGATTTAGTGACAGGATGATGATATGATATGACATTGAAATGCCATGTAAACTCTTATCAGCTACTATATTATTTTTCTTTTTGGTATTAAACGAGTATCCTACAATTGTCCTCCCTAGGTGGGCCACTTACCTTCAAGTAATAAACCAGATAGATAAGTTATCTATTACCATCTTAAAAATTAATGATTTAATTCACACTCCATATTGTTAAATCAAAAGAAAAAATAAAGTAAATTGTTTGAATTTTTGAATCACAAGTTATATATATATATATATTTTTCGGAAACATGTAACTCATATGAAATAATATTTTTTAAAATTATAACATCACCCTTGTGTTAAAATCAAACACTTAAAACATGATCGTTCTTTTAAGTCTAAATATTTTGGGGTCATATGTAAAATTTTGCAAAGCTTCATAAGTTCATATCATCAGCATTCTAATTTTAGTCAATTTTCTTAAAAAGGTGGATGAATTAAAAATTGAAAAGCATTCTTATTTGAGTCAATTTTCTTAAAAGGGTGGATGAATTAAAAATTGAAATTTACTTGAGCGATCAAACGAATGATACAATTTCATAAAACACACCGACATAAGAGTTCTAAGAACTATTCAACATAAACACACCTAAAAGACATAGCTTTTTAGGTAATTTTAAACACAGATTTTTGAAACTCGACCGATCACATGAACAATAAATATGCATTTGTTTATCCCATAACGAAAGTGTTAGTGAGTGAGACTTATCCATCAAAAGCTGGTAAAAGGAGAGGTAATTTTTTCAGTTGGGTAAAAATTCAAAGATCCACTCTAATTTTATCCCTTTCGAAGCCAATAGAATACATTCCTTTTTACTATTAACGATGAGAATATGGTTCCACTTCCAACCCATCATTACGTTTTTTTTTCCTTCTTTTTTTACATATAAAAAAAAGGAAGAGGACTGAGGAGTCATTTCATTCTCATCATCGCTCCAAAGAAGGATAAGGATTCCCTCTCCTAAAGAAACAAATGGCAGCCCACCAAAATACCAAGAGACATTTTTTTCCCTTTTTTTTTTTCACCTCACAAAACAAAAAAGAAGGGGTTTTAAATGGCATAACTTTGGTCCAACTTTCTGTCCCTTCTTTGCTTAATCAATCCCAACTAAAACAAATCAAACACAGCTGTTCGATTTGCTCCATCCAGATTCCTTCTAGCTTCACACTAACTTCAGCTTATAATATCAATTTCACCGAGAAATATATATATATATAAATATATAGAACATAACATGACACATAGAATCTGAATTGACAAGACTATGTTTTTTAATAGATGAAGTTATTCATTACATTATGGTTTTGGTCTTTGAACTTCTAGAATTTCAGTACTTTTTAAGTTTTTATCTACTTTTCATCTTGGATATTTAACTTCTAAAATCTCGATTTCAGTCCTTCGATATTTATTCTAAATTATTCAAAACGAATAATATCACTTTTATTTAGGTGCAGACTACATATGGAGGACTAAAATTGAGTTTTAAAAAGTTCGAGATTGAAATATAAATTGTTAAAAAGTTGAAGGAACAAAATAAAAGAGTGTGAATATGGTTACTAGTTTAGCGACCAATAGATGTGGCGCACGATCAACTTCGCTTTGCTAAAAGTTGCATTGTGACACCCTCTATCCAAAATTCCAAATGCAATGAAAGAGAACCATGAAAGTCTTTCTTTTTCTTTTTAATATCATCAAGCTTAACTTCAACGACTAATGGCAACCAATAGCTTCTTGGGAAAAAAAAGAGTAGCAAAAAGGAATATTACAAAGTGTTACAGAGAAAACCAATGCACAATGCAGGTAAAGAAAAGACCAAAAAGGAGATCAAATGGTAAAGGAGTCCTTTCAGAGTTGAGGTTCATAAATGAGTAAATGACACAAAGCCCAAGAGAGAGAGAGAGAGAGAGAGAGAGAGAGAGCAAATTGTGGAGGTTGGGGACACAAAAAATCAGTGCACAAATCCAGAGAAGATGAAAAGTTGTGTTGGTCTGCTAGTTTAAGTGCAACCAATAATACCTAAAAATAAGGGAAAAGTTTTGCATTTGGAGCTATACTATACAAGGATCATTGAGGAGTCATCTTAGCAATACTTTTTGAAGGTTTTCTGGCACTCCAAACCTTTGTCTGTAGCAATTATTGCAGCTCAAGATCTGCAATTTAAGGTAGGTGCTTTCTTTGGGTAGCAGTGGTAACTAATAACAGAGTTTTCTTCTTGCGTGTAGTGCAAGCATGGAGGTGGGATTGATGCAGAGGCAATGGGTCGAGTACACAAAATCGCTATTCATGGAGGTTAGAACAAAAGCTAGATCATCAAATCATAGATGGGGTTGGGTTTGTTTGTTCTATTAGTTTCGGTTTCTTGATTCTAGTGTTTGATTTCTGTTGTTTTTCTCTTTTGTTGGTGGGGAGACCAGGGTTTCTTGGACAGTCAGTTTATAGAGCTGCAGAAACTGCAAGATGAGGGAAACCCAGATTTCATAGTTGAAGTTGTGTCTCTTTTCTTTGAAGATTCTGAGAGGCTTATCAATGATCTAACCAGAGCTTTGTGAGACTTCTCAAGGCTTAATTTTGTATCTATGGGTTTCTCTTTCTTTTGATCTGGTTTTCCTGGAACTTTTGCCTAAAACACAAGGGTCTTTCTTTCCCTTGCCTTTTTTTTTTACAGAGATGAGGCTGATGTGGACTTTCAGAAGGTTGATGGCCATGTTCATCAGCTTAAAGGAAGCAGTTCCAGGTAGGGATGGACATCTTTTCAAAAATAGTTCAATGGATTTGATTGTAGAAGTTAACAACAGTTACTTCAGCATGTTTGGTCTAGAAAGTAAAGGGCTGTTGTTCATAATAGCTCCCAAACAGCCATTATTTTGCCTAATTTAAAGCACAGGGTGAGGAAAGTCTTCATTTGGCAGCTTGTGTTGGGCTATCTCTCACAGCCATTTTCGAACTCTAACATAGAATTGAATAAGATTCTCACAAGGAACTCTCAATTTTAGATCTGAAAACTCGACAGAATGAGAAGTTTTGTGGTTTTTTGTGGTTGACAGTGTAGGTGCACAGAGAATTAAAAATGTCTGTATTGCTATCCGCAGCTTCTGTGAGGAACAGAACATTGAGGGGTGAGTTCTTACTTTTTGAAGGCTATGCTGGGCTGTTATGATGCTTAGGTTTAAATACGGCTTTGTCCTTGAATTTGATCTACTTTTCATTTTGGTCCCTAAATTTTTAGAAGTTTGGTTTTGGAACTAGAACTTTTATCACTTTGGTTTTCTAACATTTAAAAGCTCAACTTCATATCATGAACAAAATCCAAAGTTTTTTCCTGTAGAGATCCTTTAACATATGTCCGGAATTGAATGAAATTAGCTTTATAAAAATAAGGAAAATTCTGGGTGCAGGTGCCTGAGATGTCTGCAACAATTAAAGCAAGAGACCTGTCTTGTGAAAAACAAGCTTGAGAATCTATTCAGGGTCAGTACATATGATTGTTACGAAAACTAGTGGATCATTCTCCTTAATCTCAACGAATTTATATGTCAATTGCAGATGGAGCAACAAATAGTGGCTGCTGGTGGGTCGATCCGTACAACAGAATTGGTATTCTAAAGTCTGTCAATATTCCCTAAAGGCGAGAGGAAACTTCTACAATTACAGTTCATGGGAGTGTTGTTTTTCCATTTTCTAGAGTATCGTTCTTTTGTTTGAAGAGATCTGTATGAAAGTTTAATGTGTGAGGAAGTGTTTTCTAAACCATGCCACTTTCCTACGTGATTGTCAAATGATAAAAAAAAAGGTTGTATTTAAAAATTCTGATGCAGTTCTACATTTACATTGTGAACAAGACTTAGCTTGGCATGTGGGTTTATAGATACTGGAGGATCCTTCTTTTTCAAGTTCAATGTAGAAGTATAAGGTCTATCAATCATGTTCGAATGTGGCCTTTCCACATGGAATAGATTATCAGGAGAGGATTTCTACGGCTGGTTTTAAGGGTAAGTTATACCAAAAGTATGAATATATATATAATTGTCAGCTACATTACTCCAGTAGTGAACACTAATACTAGATAAGAGACTGACCTAAGCAAGGTCAATGCCACTGGGAAAAAAATAACATGTACCTGAAAAGAAAGAAAAGATGCATATTCCCTGCCCCTCTATGAAGACAGATTTTGATCATTTATCTGGAAGAAAGATCTTTCCTCTTGAAGACTGTAACCTAAATTCTAGGATGTTTGAGCATTTCAAGGTGGATATTTGTAAAGAATTGTCATATGGCAGCTCAGTGTCAGAAATACTTTGATTTATGTGTAAATTTAAAAATTGTTAATGAATTTGGATAGAAACCAACACCACATGGTACTCATGTACCACGATGTTAAATATCTCATAGGGAGCATTTCAAAGAAGTATTTCTTCCATACTTTTTTTCCCCACCTGGCTCATCCTATAGCATAATGATAGAAATCATAAAAAACTTGAATAAAATGAAACAAAATGGTAAATTCTGTAACATATAAACATCAGAAGTTGGCAATAACTTTCCTCAGATAAAAGAGTAAAGGTTCTGCCTCTCAAGTCTCCACAATTTGATCTCTATGTTGCACATATGATTATGAATTTATGATTTTGACGCGAACCAAATTTCTCACACAAAGTGAAACAAGGCAAGGAAGATTTATATTAGGGTAACGAAAAGGCCTCTTTCCCAAGGATGGAAAATATTTTATTCAAGGTGATGTTTGCAGTAGCAGATTATGACATCAATCAAGACTGCTAAATTCTATAATTTATTTTGATTCTGTTTTTCCATGCAATATTGACCAACTAAGCAATGTTCCAGGTTTTCATAACATGAGGAGCAATCTAGTTTGACAGTTCATAATGTATGCTACCACATTTAAGCTTATTTTGTGTATTGGTATAGAAGGATGAACTTCAGAAACTGCTACTAGTTTAAGTCTTATCTGATTTCAAATTTTTATGAAGTTGGGATTGATAAGTTTGAGCTTCCATTATTTTGCGTTATGATATTTTTATATTGAAAATCAAGTTGGAATTCAGAAGTCAATCATATCTAGTGCCAGTCCATATTTCTCAGCTGGGATGGAGATTCTTGGGCTTCAGTTATCTAAGAGGGGAATAACACTATGCTAAAGATTTTAACCTGTTCGCCACAACCAACCAGATTCCAGAGTGCAAAGGATGGTCAAAATGTATCTTTTTCCCCCAAAAACCCAGATATTATAGCTTGCTCACTCATCCAAAATCTTAATTCTGAAATCAACTAGTCACCATTTATCATATCTACAGGGTTGGTTAACTAAGGGTCTTATGATGCGTCAAGTGTCAGATCAGAGGTTTCCTTATACCTTGATTGGGTGAAAGAGTGGGGATAAGTACAATTAATTTCGATCCGAATCTTCCTACAATACGCTACATTACTTCAGACTGTCGAGCTTGTATTGTAGACATGATTATCATACCAATATGCCCAAACCTTCACCAGAATTTTCTTTCCCATCTCTTGCAAGTTTACAAGGATGAGATGAGGTATGTAATTAAGTTATAGGTTCAAATACCTGGCACAAAGACAAAGGTAACAACTTATTTTGATATTCAGGACTGCCACAAGTCAAACAACAGGGACAAGTTATTTGCACATGGACAGAAGTTTGATACCAAGTGAGATTTGTCATGTTTGCAGTATTTGAGCCTATGAATAAAAAAGCACAATGAAACATGATTGCAAGCTGGTATAGGAGTACGACCTAAATTATATGGCTAATTATTAGCTCCGCCAAGTCTTAGTTCTATCTAGACAGGCTCAAATATATCCATCATTTCTTACAATTCGATTGTTGAAGCCTTCTCCATTATACTTCAATTAGTTGAATTTGATTGAAATCACTTCTTCAGCACTAGAATGCCCAATTTGCAAGTCAGTAACAAAAACCATCACAAAAAAACCACCGACATGTTTAGTTCTTATGGATATATTTCCACCATTACCAAATATTCAGTCAACTATAAATTCTCGTCCACGATATCAGCCAGTTTCGTTCATTTAAGATACATATTTGGATTTTTTTTTTTCCAGAGGGAAGGCAAAGATTAAAAACTAGCAATATCTAATTTTATGTCAGACGGAAGAAGTAGTTTACCGCGTCTCATGTACAAATATCACTATCCACAATATCCGAGTGACTGACGATGCATAATGGCAAACACCGAAGGCCGAACGATGATCCATTACGATTTCTTTACCTTCTTTTAACTAAATTGATTCAATAGGTGCTAATTCAGACATCATAACACGTTATTACGGGCAAAAATCCAGATCCGCTGATCAAACTTTACTAACAAATGTGAAACCATTCAATTCCCCCGGACTAATCACAATTCAAATAACTGAGATTTTTCACAAAACCTGATGAAGCAGCCTCCGAGTAGCAACCGATCCGACCTTCTTTTCATCATGGACGCCCGAGTCCGACTCGTCGTGGTACCATCCCACCGATTTCTGAGCTTCCAGAACGATCTGAGAGAGACCTGAAATACAGGTCCAAAACGAAGAATTCAAACTCCACGCAAAGCTCAGACGAACCTAAACACATAAATTTAACATTCAAATAACGCACCTTCTTTGACGGTCTGTTTGTTCTGGCGAATATCATGGACAGTTGCGGAAATTTTCCAGTACAGAGGACGACCGACATAGAAAATGACAAGGAGGAGGAGCACCACCATGAGAACGCGAAACGTAATCCTACCAGTCGACGACGCCATTGATTCCGGTGGCTATGTCTTGTAGAGAGAGAGAGAGACTGTGATCTATCAGAGTTCAGAGATTCCCGCGGTGCAGTTGAAATGCTTGGATCGGGCAAGAAAACGAAGATCAACGTTTTCCCCTTCGTATTTATTTATTTATTTATATCAGTTTCTATTTCTATTTGTTGATTTATTTATTTCATTTTATTTTTTTGTCTTATGCCAGTTGTTGTTTCGTTTAAAATTAAGTAAATATTGTTTTATTATTAAAATTTAAGAAAATTTTATTAAACGGGATATATATATATATATTTTTTTTTATAAAAAAAGATTAAACGGGATTTGACTTTGGATATATAGTATAACTTATAGGACAAAATTAGAGTTTTTACCCTTGAACTATAACTAATTTTTAAAATATCCCTTAACTTTTAATTAATTATTTTAAATTTAAGCATCAAGTAAACTCCAAACCAAAAAAATAATTAAAAAATACATTTGGTCTCTGTAAAATTTAACCACTGTATTTTCAAAATAATAATAGTTTAGTCTCTGGACCTTAGTATGTAACAATTTTTTTCTATATTTTAAATTTTGTAACAATTTAGTCCCTATCATAAAAAATCTCATCAAAGCTGAACTTCGGTTCGCCAGGGTCAACTCCTCGTTTTAGACCCACGTCGTCAAATTTTTTTTTTCATTTAACAATTTACTATTCATAAAGTATAAACGACACATTTAGTCCCTCGTTAATTTATTGACATGTATAAAAAATTTAACAAAAAGATTTATGATAGAGACTAAATCGTTATAAATTGGAAACTACAAGTACTAAATTGTTATATATTAAAGTTTAGGAATAAAATTGTTACCAATTTGAAAGTTCATGAACTAAATCGCTACAAATTAAATTTCAGAGACTAACTTGTTACTTTCACGAAAGTAAAATGATCAAATATGTTTTTTAACAAAAAAAAAAATTATGTGTATAGTTCAAAGATTAAATTTGTCTATGTATTTATAACAATATACTTTTTTTTTGGATTATTTAAGAAAGAATATAGTTTCAGAATGAACTTTGGTTTTTAACCTTTTTTTTTTCCTTTTGTTAACAATAGTTTTGGGTTGATTTAAGATGGTAAATAGTGAAAGACAGAAGGAAAGGCTAAGAAAGTAGGGTTTCATACAAATTTGAGTTACCATATTATCCATCGGTTTGTATGAGTTTATATTTTGTAAAAGTTAGGTAATGTAAAAAGTGAGATTTATAAGCTCAAATTCTAGGTTTATATAATTGGTATGATCTACAAATTTATAACTCATATTAAGAGACATAGAAACGACACCAAGATGAAGTGAAGTTAGAGATGTACTCTCCGTTTAACTGGATAGAAATTTTCTCTCTTGATCTCTGTCTCATTCTCCAATTTGGGTGACCGGAAGCTAGAGGAAAGTTTTTTTCTTTTATATATTTTTAAAATTCTCACCTTCTTCCCACCTTATAAATCCTATATCTAAAATGTGTTATTTTACATGCCTTCTTGTAGGATCTTATACCTTTAAAAAATACAGATGTCGTTGAAATTTGAAAATTAAACTTAATGATTTTATTTTGCGTATGATATTTGTGGACATTCCCATCTTCATATATCTATAAGTTCAACACTAACCTGAAAAGTAAATTGAAATTTCAATACAATTGCAAAATAATCATCAAAATAACATATATACTAATAAATTTTAGTAAAATGTTCTTGGTTAATTTAAACATTTGTTATAACTCCCGTGAAAAAAATAACATTTGTTATAATTATCTTTTTCTTTTTTATAAATTTTTTAAGAATATCCACTGACATCTACATATTTTATCGATATCTCAGTAAAATTGAGACCTTTGATTCTACCAAATATTAACCAACCAAAAATTAACCCTCCCTAAATTTGACAATAGAAGAAGAAAAAATATTTAAAAAAAACCCCAAAGTTCTAAATAAAACTTGATTTTCAATTCAAAGATTCAAGTCCTCTTATTTCTGGATTGATGCAGGCTTGGATTTCCTCCAATGTTTTCCCTTTGGTTTCTGGGACCAACTTGGCCACGAACACAATAGTTAACAAAGAGAAACCAGAATAAACAAAAAATGTCCCTGCAATCAAAAAGGAAAAAAAAAACATAAATTAATATCCACCACCATTATTATTTTATTATTATTATTATTATTATTTGTTTAAAGGTTAATTTCGTTGCTTTCAAATTTTTTATCTTGGTCTCTTTACTTTAATTTTTGTCTATTTTAATTTGTGTATTTTTGTGACTTCAATTTTGATTCATATACTTTTGAAACCAACTTCTTTTGGTCATTGTATTTTCTTTTTTATCTCATTTTTCAATCACAATCTCTACTCGACACTATATTCAATCAATTTCTTAAAATAGAGCATAACTTTGTATTAAAATAGTTTTTCACACTCATAAAATTTTGCATATAATGATCAAAATGATCACTTTTTAAAACTACACTGACTAAAATAGATGTTTTAAAAGTATAAGAATCAAAATGAACAAAAGTAAATCGTACAGCTATCTAATTAGACGTTTTAAAAGTATAAGAATAAAATGAACAAAAACTAAAAATATCGAGATCAAAATATTATTTAATTTTTTTTTTTATGTTGAAGAATATAAGATGAATGACCTGAAGAACTCCAACTCATTAGGAAGTTGAAGGTGTAAGAAACTGCCCAAGCACCTAACCAATTCACCAAAACTACTAAGCTCCCAGCAGCTCCTTTCACATGAATGGGGAAGATCTGTCATCAAAAGTAGTCCTTATAAGTTCTAGTAATTGCATTATTACTCTGATATCTCTTTGGTGTAACGATCAAAGGTATGAACCCTCGTATTTTTCGAGAGATAAATGCAAACTCTTAAGAAAGAGTTGTTTGACTCATCGTTTAGATTTATGAGTAAAAAGCTAAACCTATGTTTAGTTTATGCTTTAATGATCTCATGGATTATATGAGCCAATGTAATTAATAAACTAAGCGTCTACGTTGTTGCAAAATGCAAACTAAACTCGCCTCTTGTAATCTAATGACGGTTGCAAAGCGTCATGATAGGGCTCAGGCATCTCAAATGGGTACCAAGTTGATCACTCTTTTTTCGCAAAACGTACCCTTGTAATTTGATACAATTGCAAATACGTCTCCTATGGTTTAATGTTGGGACGTTAAGAAGAGGTGAATTTGCAATTCCATTAAACTACGATGACATCAACTATATTAGAAGTTAGGAGGTTGTTAAAAGCTTACCTCAGACATTATCACCCATGGAACAGCTCCCATTCCTATTGAGAAGGATGCTATATATGTCTGAATTTGAAAGTGAAGAAGTGTAAGTTGTGAAAACTCAATTTGGAGGTAATGTGAGGAAAAAAAAAACAACTAATCTTTATTAGATATTTGAAGTTTGTTACCAAAACTCCAGCAATGGCGAGAATCGGGACCCACCCGAGCAACAAGCCATGGTCCTACATATTGCAAAAGAGTTTACAAACAAGCTCGAGAAAGAAACTAAAAATGAAAACGTTACCAAATAGACTCAAAATGACGAGTTTCATTGTGATTTACTTACCTTGAGAAAGAAGGAAGCTCCCGCTAGAAAGCAACCTAAAAATGTGCCACTGGCTGACACCTTCAAATGCATAATTAGCCATCAAAAGGGCATCAAATTTTGCTCTTCTATCCATCTCATATTCTATCCATCTCATATAAGATTTCATTTAGAAGGAAGAAAAAAGATGAAAGATATGTTTACCATTATAAGCGGCTTTCGCCCTGACTTATCCATCAACATTGCACCGATTACCGTTATTGGAACCTGTTAAATAAGTTTCCATACTTAATATTTAAGGGCTTTTGCAATAATAACATATTTGACATAAACGATCATAAATATAAAGATCCTGTATACCAAGTAATATATATATATTATATATATATATATATATCAGTGATATATTTTATATTAGATATATTAATGATACAAAAAATTGTTATATTTTCAAATTATTTTTTCATGTACCTGAAAACAAGCATAAGAAATGGTTCCAGCTTTGCCTGATGAGGGGCCTGCAATTTTATACCAGAAGAATTAATGAGGAAAGAGAGAAGCCAGAGGAATGGAGAATAAGGCAATGTTTGAAAATTATACCAGCTAATGCAAAGGTTTCACTAGCATAGAAACCGATCCCGTTGATGCCTCCAAATTGTTGGAACACCATTAGCCCAACCCCGATCTAACAAGAATAGTCATCGATCAAAGCTCGGTTTAGAAAAACCGAACTCGAAATGGAGGAAATTTTACAATGCAGATGAAGAAACTTACAATAACGGGACGAATATATTTGCCTTGGAACAAATCTAGGAGTTTGGGTTTTGGAAGACTTTGCAGATTTTTGTTGTAGTCCTGTTAGTAAAATGAAGAGTTCGTTATTGAGAACAATACTTAAGTGTTTATCGGTTAGTACTTAAGTATGTGCTGACCGGTAATCTATCTTTATACTGATCGATAAGCAATTATCCTACTACAAATATCCATCGAAGTTTAATTTCGACGATGAAAATTGAGCGAATTACCTTGATTTCAGCGGCCTCATCTGAGATATCAGCATCTTTCCCACGAAGTCGCTGCAATGCAACTAGAAATCCTTTCTCATTGCCAACCTTTGCCTGCAAACAAGTAACCTTAAGTTCGTATTCGGTTTTTTTCTTTTCCGTTTTTGTTAAACGAATGCCTACGTTACCAGCCATCTCGGAGACTCCGGAACGAACCACAGACCGAGAATCAGAAAAATACATGGAACAACTCCTGCAAACCAACTTTCATTCTTCATCTTACACTTTTATTTACATGATGTTATATAACATCATCTTAACTAACTTAACTGACTATAATGTATGATAGAGAAAAAGAACTTACCAGTTAAAGCAAGTGTTCTCCATGATACCATAGTTCCTAACAAGAAGGCAACCGACGAGCCCGTAACGATCATAAGCTGCAGACCGCAAAATGGAAGATGGAAATAAGACATATTTCGATTTGCCAAGAAAACAATTAAGGATCCGTTAGATAACATAACCATTTTTGTTTCGTTTAAGCTTGTTTGCTAACAATTTATTTGTTTCTAAAACGTGATGAAGAAAAAAGGTTTTTATCTTCTCCACCTGATTGAGTGTTGTGAGGCCTCCCCGTAGATTCTTCGGTGCTATTTCCGCTATGAATACTGGGACCTGTTGTTGTATATTTACAAGTTTTGACAATTTCAACATGAAGAATTCATTAAAAAAGAAAGAAAACACTAGAGGCATGGCTAAAATGCAAAGAGAAAGAAGAATTAGAATGTTTAGTGGCCAAACATTACCACATAGGAGAAAATTCCAATCCCATAACCAGTGAGAAGCCTTCCAAAGTCCAGGGATAAAGCTCCCTGTGGTAGAATCACAGACAAAACCATACAAGAAATTTCAGTAGGATGATATTTTGCTTATTCTTTCTCAAGAATCATGTGTTCATAACATGCATATAGCTCGTACCGTCGACAGATAAACAGCGAGCCAACCCGTAATGCAGAAGGTAGCCGAAATTCTCATAGCCTGAACATACCACCAAGTTTATTGGTACATTGAAAATATAGGTTAAATTACAAGTTTAGTCTCTGAACTTTCATGTCGTGTCTAACAAGATTCTAATCTTTTTAATTTTATGTCTAATAGATTTTTAAATTTTAAAAAACTGTCGTATAGGACTCCAACAAAAAATTGAAGTATACTTTTAAAATGTTGAGGACCTATTAAACACAGTTCTGAAAGATTAGAGACTAAACTTGTAGCTTAACTTAAAATCTATCTAACTTACCCCTTTTCGGCCGATGAAGTCTGCAATCGGACCGCTCGTAACAGCACCAACCATTGCTCCAATTGTTAATATTGAGCCAAACATAGAGTACTGTCAAGTCATTAAGGCTGAAGAAAGTTAGAAGTGAGGAAAAATCTGAAACTAATTTTGTAAAGAGATAGAAATGGACCTGAGCCAGAGAGAGATGAAGTTCTTCCCTGATCACAGATTGAGTTGGTGCAGAGTAGCCCACCTGCCAAAAGTATAACATAAGCTCAACAAATACTTCTTATTTTTGTTTCCCTTTTTTCATATTTTGTTATCTGGTTCCAAAAGGAAAAAGGAAGATTCACTCACAAATCATCGAAAACCCGAAAAAACAAAAAAAACTGTAAACTAAGTTTACCTTTCGTTTTCTATTTTTGAATATTAAATTTATAAATAGAGAAATATTTATCTCACGCATAGTAACCTCAGATGATGTCAACATCCCAGGATCGTGTCGTGAGTTACAGGAAAATTCCCACAACTTAATCATGAGATAAATATTCTTCTTATGAACACTACTTTTACCTCTGTAATCCTTTGTTCTCTAGTCTGCTTTCTTAAAAAAAGAAAAAAAAAATTTGAAATTTATTTTTTAAGAAAGATAAAAAAAAAACCATACAACTATTGTAAGGAAAGCAAGCGAAGATAACTTTCAAAAACAAAAAACTAAAAACGAAATGGGACCGTTAAGGATTCCATATTGAAAAGACAAGGAACCTAACAAAGGTTTATAACGGACATGGATTACTTCTCTCATTGCCAATTGATTTTGAGATGAAATCCCATGAATATTGATACGGTATCAGAGTCCAAAAAGTTGAAACGAGTATCGGGTCAATAAATGGGATATGGCCAAGATCGATAAGTCAAAAGAGTCACGATTTTGAGGAAACATGTTTAGGCTCCCACGTTGAAAAGAAAAAGAACCTTGCAAAGGTTTATAATAAACTTGGACTACTCTATTTGGTTTTGATATTGAACTCCATGAATATTGATAACTAACAATAGTACGAAAAAGTTTGTGAAAACAGAACTTACACACGATCCGAATTCAAAAGAACCACAAACAGCAACCAATGTGCAGAGCAAGACCATCCACATGGAGGGCTCTCTTGGTGAAGCAGAGAAAAGAGGCTCTTCCAAGCCCTTAAGGCCATTGTTTTCACCATTTTCAACATCCTTGAGCTGCTCAATGGCCATGGCAGTCTCCAAGAGCTGAGAGGAAGAGGAAAGAAAAGACAGTAGTTACTAGTCAGCAGAGGATAGTGAAGAGAGTAGCAAATTATTGTAGCTTATAAAGAAGGTTGTGGAAATGGCAAGTGGATATTTGAAGGATTTTTGTACAGTTGTGTAGAAATGAACCATCACCCACAGATGACAGATCTGGATTTGCATATGGGCAAAGCTGTCACTGACGTGGAGATTATTACAGCTGCTGGTTTGATGTTGTAAGAGGATCAAATTCCCTGTCACTGTACAACAAACAAACATACAATCATTGAGTGTCTTTTTAAAACACATCTTTCTGTTCCTCTATGACACAGCCTACTCACAAGATACTGATAAGTTGATAACAAAGATTTTCTTTAAAAAAAGAAACAAAATATTGATTTTAAAATTAAAAATATCTGTGTAGATTGATAAAGGACGGTCCTAATTTTTTTATCTAATAATTTAAAGGTTAAGTTTAGTTAGAGTTGTGTCTTATATGCTCCATAAACTTTAAAAGATGTCTCAATTTTTTTTCCTAGCAGATTCTTGAACTTTGTCTGATAGGTTATAAACTTTTGATTTTGTGTCTAATAGATCTATAACTTATTAAAAAAGGATAAGTTTAGAGTCTTCCTAGACAGAAAATTCAATTTTGTGCTAAAAAAGTTTGTAGATTAAAAGTAATTAAAAAGTTCATAAATTTATTAGATACAAAATTAAAAATAAAAAATTTAAAGTTTAGAGACCTATTAGACACAAACAATTAAGATATTAAATCTTAGTATGTGGTCCACATGATTTGAACACATTCTCTCTAAAGAGTTTCGAACTCGTGACATTTTTGTCGGAATAAATGTTTTAACTAATTAAGCTTATGAACCAAAAAAACATAAAAATCAAATATATTATTCTGAAAAGGTAAAAGCAATTAACCATGATTTCTTCCTCATCCAATGCATGTTCTATGCCATCTGCATTCTACACTGCTCCTTTCAGTATATGGATTACTCCCATTATTGTGGATATGCTTTTTTTTTTCTTTTGAGAATGATACATCAAATACATTTATAAGTTATTCAAATCAACTGATCTCCACGAGTTGACGTAAACAAATCGAGCATATACTCGATAGATATCGATTTTCCATATCAACTTTTGAATTGTAAAGAAAAAAATCACCAGATATCTTTGAACAGGATAACTTCAAGAAGCAAAAGAGATGGTTGCTCATGAAAATAATCCAAAAGGGGCAGCCAAAGATCGGTTTATCTTCTGTTTGCGATAGTGTATCGGGTTCGCAATCCGACACATACAGAAAACAGTGCATTTTTCTGAAGAAACAAGCTTAATTCAGAGAGGGTAGGCAACAACAACAGTACTTAGATCATTGCAGACAATAAATTTTATTGGAATGAGTTTTACACATATGGGGGAAAATCATTCTAAGGGACATCCTTTCTCAAATGCTTCCTGCTCTTTGCGACATAAATCGAACTCGTTAGTATTGTAGTACATGCAACCGACATAAGCATCCATCTCTTTCGTGCACCTTTGATGAAGATCTTTAAGCCTGCAAACAGAAGCAGAATTTAGGTTAATTATGGGATCGATATGGCGAGTGATTGAATGATGGGATATAATGCATGGGCAAGAGAATTTAATTGATGCAATGAAAGGATGGCTCACTCACAAAAGATCCAGCTAAAAAAGTGATAAAGAACGGTGTAAGAGCGTATAAGGCAAAAGTAGACAATAGTACTTGTGATAAGACGTGGACCCAGCCAACCAGGAGAAAAAATATCAATCACGGTAAAAAAAAATAAAGTAAAGGATATCAGCCAAATAAAAAACAATTAGGATTCTTCATTCTTTTGGCTAAATTACAAAAAAATATACATATAAAATAAAAAATAATAAAAGACCTAGTTTCAATACTATCTTATGAGCAAACCTCTCTAAATATTTTGAACGGAAACGTGACATAAAATAGGGGTACTCACGAGGGGAAAAAACCAGAAATGGGAACTGAGGGAATCTGAAACAAACCCTAGTTGGTAAGAGGGGGGCACAAGAAGGAATTAAGAATTTACAGAACTTGAAAGAGAAAGAGTACTTGAAGAGTGAAATCAAAAGCTAATTACCCCTTAATTAAGAAATTGAGAGTTGATTTCTTAGAGCCCGTTTGGTAACATTCTCGTTTCCAATTTTCTTAATAAATCTAAACATTTTACAACTAAATTTATTTCTTGTTCCTACCTTTTTTTTTTTGGAACATCCTCAAAATTGTACAGAAATTTTGAGAACAATCAAAACAAATTTTTCTTTTCTTGTTCTCATTTTCAATTTTTTCCAAAACATAAATAAAAAGATTGTTATATCATATTTGAATTCTAGGAGGTTGAAACCATGTAAAATATTTTTCTTCATTAAAAAGCAAAGAAATAGAAACAAGAAACAGGAACGTTACCAAACGAGCCCTTAGAAATTAATTACCCCTTGTGTGTTTCTATGTTGTTTTTCTCGGTGTTCAGTAAGAATCTGACCACCAAAAGAAAAGAAAGTAACAACCCAACTGTGCTGAAAAAACCCACCCAGCTGCAAATGGGATTTCTGGAGGGAAAGAATAGGTTGAAGAGAGAAAAAAGGGTGTTCCCTTTTCTGGACAAGCCAAAGGGGCAAAATTTCTTAAACATGTGATGTACCTAAAAGAACAAAAAATTCTGTCATAATTCACAAACAATCATGAAGACACGAACATCTTCAAATGGTTTTGGGCAAACTTTCTCAAACATTTTCCCCCCTCTTTCTCGAAATTTTATGCAAGAATTTGGGCAATCATCTTCTCTCTTCATATTGAACGTTTCAATATCCCCAAATGCCGTTGTTGGATCGAGAAAATAAGTCTCAATTTTACTCTAAAAGTCTTCTTTTTCCATTGTCAACCGAGTTTGCTTCTCTGCCATCTACCCAATTTTTCCTTAATCCTAGCTTCTTCCAAATTTTCTCTCTTTTCATAATTAATCCAAGCAAGTTTCTACATTAATTGTCACGTCATTCTAGATTCTATTTTTTTTATATTTGTGTATCTGGACCAGCTTACGCGCACCTCGACTATTCACGAGCCAACTGCATGACCCTACTACATTTGGTTAACAAGGAAACTCGTAGGATATTAAATCCTAGGTAGGTGGTCACCATGGATTGAACTCATTCCCTTTTTACAATTGTCACGTCATTCTAGATTCTAGGTTTTGCCAAGCCAACTTTCCGTTCAAAATATTAATGGATGTTAGATCAAATGGTAATTTTGAAATGTTTATGAAATGTCGAGGATAGTATTGTAACCTTATTTATTTAATTTTTTTATAATTGGGAGTCGGAGCTTTACTCCCCTATACCTAGGGGCACCTGCGCCCGCCCCAAGACTTGTACCCAGGAGACATCAAGGGTTTTTGGTATTAAGCTCACAAAAAGATTCAAACTTGAGACTACTAAGCCGATATGACCAAGAGACTTCAAACCCTTGCCAACTGGACTGTCCTTTGGGGGCGATAGCATTGTAACTTTAGAAAAGATAGAGATATTTTGGAAACAAATGGCAGAGTTGAAGGGGTTTTTTGTAATTTAGCCTCATTATTTTAATAAGCTATCGAATGAATAGATTTTTTTTTTTTTTTAGGAGAAACAGATTTCATTAATGTAATGAAATGGTAAAGAAATACAGAAGGGGAAGATCCCAAACCAATGGAGTTAAAAAAGGCTCTCCAATTGGTTAAAAGAGAGACAAAGCTATATTGTTCAAAGCTATAGTGTCTATCGAATGGATAGTTAATGACTATTCAGCAGCAATCACGAAATATGCAGAATGATGATTATGGAAACAATAACTTGAGATTCAATATAACTGGATATTTATAATGAAATTGCATTCATCCATCTTGCATCAGAATTAGATTAAAATTCATCATTCCACCAATATAAATTCAATGCATTGCAGTTGGCTAATACTTCACGCAAGATATCAAACAAATAAAATTATAGAACATAGTAAACAATAAATCAGAATATCAAGACGATAACACAATGCCTTCTGGAGTCATACCTTTCTATATAGTTTAGGCTAAATATACGAAATGATCTATCATATTTTAGGTAATTCTCAACTTGATTCTCAATCTTTAAAATTCTCAATTAGATCCTTCCATAAATTTTTTTAACAAAAAGTTGATGTATCATTAAATTATTGTTTTATTTATCATATTTAAACACACGAGAAATACCTAAACATGCCACTTAGAAGAAAAAATGAATTTTGTTAATGGGTGGGTTGGATTCTTTTTTATTACATGTTGGATTTCATGAGTCAAGTAGCATTTGAATAGCATGTCTGCATATCCAAATATGTTAGTAAAACAACAATTTAATGACGATTCAATTTTTTATTAGCAAAATTTAAAAAGAATTTCATATGATAATTTTTAAAACATCAAGGGTAAATGACCAAATTGAGAATTACCTAAAAGATTAAGGACCATTTTATATGTTCTAGCCTTCAAATGTGGCGTACTTGTTTAATGAATCAAGCATCCGGGGCTTCAATTTGAACTGATCATACTATTAAACTCTCTAATTCAATGTATTTAAGTGAAGTAACATCTCTTCATTCTACCACCCAATACTAGTTTTATATTTCCAAACACATATTCAACCACTGAAAATGAAATGCCAGGGTAATTGCTTGGTGGAGTTGCGTTCCTTGTGGCTTGAACCCAAGACCTCAAGGATATTCCTTGAAGCCCCAAGCTATCCTTGAGGATACAACAGAAGCAACTAATATTCAGATAAGCAGTCAAGTTAAATGTTCGCCAATCAAGCATTTAGCCGTTCAAGCAAAAGCTACTGCCCCTACGAATTGCGGAATTAAAATTGTTCATGGTCATCTAACCTCCAAGCACATATGTCTAACAACATTTCATTTGGTATTCGCAATCTTCAACAACCACGATATTATAATCTAAAACCCAAAGAGCGATTAAAGTAAATGTAAATTTGGAACATCTCCACGGTCTATTATCTCCATCTTGCACCTAAGCTAAAGTCTAAAGCAACCTACAAGTGAGTGACCTCAGAATAGTAACCATGTACACGATCAGATTAGTCAGATAAAAGGTTATAAAACTAAGATTTTATCCGCACCAGTACCCAATCATTTCTATGTCAAATCTAAGAAATATCGCTTTTTTATTTTCCTAAATTTCTAATCCTCTATTTGCTAAGTTGTTAGCGGATCAGAAGATGATCATATGATTACTAAAGCAATGTATTTCCTAATTCTCTATTTGCTAGCAGATCGAAGACGATCATATGATAACTAAAGCAATTCAAAATTTCCAAATGTGGTAGTTCCGGAGCAATCCGAAGGAAATCAAGCACCCATAGAAACCAGAACCAACGAAAAATGGCAAATCAATAATTCGGCTCAGAAAAGAACAAAAGGTTATTCACTTACAGAGAAAGGACGCAGCGAGTGACTTGTTGGCCTTTGTCGAGGCATTTCTCCGGGTTCGCATCCTTCTTTTTGCACTGGAGGTATGCCACATTCTCCGATCGACACATGTTCGCAATGTGCTTTGCCGACGACATTAGCACCGCCGATGTAGGAATTGGCTCTCCTGCAGCATCTACTGCGCTCGCCATCTCTAATTCGAGCAATTTCTGGTTTCCCCAAGGAAAAACAACAGCAAATAGATAATTTAGTGTGGTACCATCGCAAAAACATCAAAAATTTTGCTTGTAAATCATGGAATCAAAAGACATTCAAATCATATTTTCTTCTATTCTTATCAACCGAACGAATTGCTCTCGTTACGAATAGAAAATCCAAAGAAAACTGAAATAGAAAACTTCGTTTCAGAATCGGGGAAATAGTCAAACCTTTCAATCCACTGGGTCGAGTTCTGTAAGTTAAGTGTGAGAATCTGAGAGAGGATGCAGATCAGACCGAGTGAAGGGATTACAGAGTGTTAGGGTTAATGATGATATCTTGCACAGGAATGACAGGAAGGCAAAGTTAGTAATATTAATTTTGATAGGAGGGTATTTATGTCCAAATTGTTTATTATACCGGAAATTAGGGTATACGACTCCTTTGATAATTTATTTTGGATGAATGATCCCTTTTAGAAAAAACTAATCTATTCCCATGTGTGCACGTATAAATTTTTTTTAATTATAAAGTAATTTAAATTTTATATAGTTTCACGTAAAATATTTTAAGTATAATTATTTTAAAAATAATTAAGATTAATTTTTATATATATTTATTATTATTGACAGCTAATTACTAATAATAAAATGTACTATTTATAATTATTTTTAAAATATACTATTATAGTTAATTGTTAATGATATATTTTGTAAATAAATAAATTAAAAGTAAAGGAAAAAATTATATATTAATAAAAAAGTAAATAGATATTTTAATATTTTTATTTTTAAATTATTTCAACCTAATATGATCCTTTATTTTATTTTTTTTAATATTTTGTTTGTTTATTAAATATTTGTTTAGGGCTGACATTTTGTTGTATATGTTGAATTTTTTAACTAAAACTAAATTATTTTATTGATTTAATTTTATATTATAATTAAAATTATTAAAGAAAAATTCTTCAAATTATATTATTAGAAAATAAAATGACCAAAAGTTTATATTCCACAAAGATTCTATACAAATTATTGTTTATAATTAATTTATTAATTAAACATTTTTTTATATACTGACTTCTATGATTGTTTTTTTTTTCAACAATAAGAACATGAGCTTGTAATTATCTATATTTTAAACAAATATTCTAAATAAAATTGCTAAAAAAAACATTCCAAATAAAAAAAAATACACTAAACAATAAAAAACATTAGTAACAAAAAAAAAGTCCAAATCCTAAACAAAACAAAATTGCTAAAAAAAGAAACATTCCAAATAAAAAACACATTAATTAGAAAAATAACAATAGTACAAAAAAAATCTAAGTACTCACTATACACTCATCTTTTAGAGTAAATATGTTCATTCTTGAAGATTGTTTGACAGATACTATTATTCAACTTTGTAAAATTGTGGAATGGTAATGTTACAAACTAGTATTCGAGATATGTAGATTCAACATATGCCTCTATTGCAACTTGATGAATATGTCACAAATATCTCGAGATGTTTTCAAGATTGAATCATCTTTGGAGATGTTTCAAGGAACTAAGAATAAAAAAGTATTGAAACTTGTGAAAAACATGTAGAAGAAAACCTATTTTTATAGTAATAGAGGATAAAACGTTACAAAAGCTTTTCAAATTCTAAAACTCTTGAAATTCTAGTATGAATTTTAATTAAAGAAAAAATTAATTTTATGTTGTTGGAAAACTTTTTGCATTCTAACCTTTTATATTCCATGCATTTATAGTATTGATAATTAATAATTAATAATTAATAATTAATAATTAATTTAATATTTGTAATAATATATTAATGGCATAATTTGTAAATTTGTAAATTTAGTAAAGGGCAAAAGTGTCCAAAAATGTTTTTCCTACCTCCTACCTTTTTAATATAATATAGATATAGATTAGTTTCTGACCCTATTCTCCTTATTATTTTTTTCACTCATTTTCTAATTTTTAAATGTGAAATCATTGTAGTACCATATTTTAAAATCAACAATTTCTCCCTCCTCAATAAAATAAATAAAAAAAAATTCTTTTCAATTTTGTTTAAAAAATATAACTTTTAAACTTTAAAAATCAATTATGAATAGAAAAAAGTCTAACTCAAATATTTAATTAAAAATTTAAATGTCCGAGATTTTATTGACAACAAATAGGACCAAGAGGAGAGGGAAGACAAACAAAAAAAAACTGACCCGGATCGGGATCCGCACCAATCAGTCCAATTTTTTTTCTTCTCTTTTTCTTCTCTCTCTTGTGGTCTTATTTGTTGTCAATTAAATCTCGGGCATTTAATGTAATATTGGGCCGAAATTTATTAAATCTTGACTTTTTTTGTAATTAAATCCGCACAAATCTTATGCATTTATTCTTTGATCATGCAAAAAAAATTTCACCCTAATTTAATTGTTGGAGGATTTAAGTGGATTCGGTTGTTACGTAATTGATTCATAAATTAAAATGTTGAAATTTTTCCATATTAGATTCAAATAAAAAAAATTGTAAGGGTTAAGGGGAGAGGTTGGTGGATAATTTTACTTAAAAGTAACAGAGATATTTTGATAATTTTACAAAGACAAAAAGTGTAAAAGAGTCGTACATGGTAGAGATCACAAATTAGATTTTTTTAGAAATAGGTCAAAAATCCAAATAAGTTATATAATGAGGTTAAAAACCCCAATTTTATAATTCAATACGGAATCACGGATGAAATTACGATAAAAATAAGGGCATTAAATATAATTTACAAAAAGAATGAGGAAAAAAATACCATGAGTTCTTACTTCTTTTCCATTTTTCAACCATAAGTTAAATTACAAATTTGGTTTTGATTTTAACTTCATCCGATTTCTAAAATTTTAATTTAATATTGTTTAAACTCAATTTTAGTAGATTTTAAAAGTTTCGATTTAGTTGGAGTTATAATTGACGTGAACTCCCACCTCCACACTAAAAAAAATCCTATAAATCATTTTTAAATGGTCTTTTATCAATTCAAGATAAATAAATAAAAGTCTCTCCATTTCTACCTATTTTTTACTCATCTATATCCTTTAATACAATTGTAACATTATTTGTTATTTTTTTTTTTCTAAAATATCATAAAAGTAGTTTTTGATTTGTCTTGGTATAAGCTTGCAATTTATACATTTTTTACAAAATTTTAAACTTAATGCTAATATAAAAAAATATTTTTTTTATTATTTTTGTTTCCTGTACAAAAAATATGCTATAGGTAATAGAAGAGATGATTTAATTCATATAGTTTTTTTTTAGAAAAATTTAATTCATATATCAAAGTTCTTAAATTCGAATTGTCGCTCAACTATTGAATCACGTTAAAATGAAAATTTTAAAATTATACAGACCTTGAAATTAACCTCACCTTTTTTTTTTTATCAAAATTACCTCTATGAGCACCCAATTTTTTCAAGACAAACCCAAATTGAAATCAGCCAAAATTTGTAGTTTTACCTAATAATTATATAGAACACATATCCTGCTTCTGCTTTTGCTCCCGCTTCCATTCTAGGGCTCTTCACAGCGTCTTTCCACACCATCGAACTGTAAGTTTCTCAATCTTAACATCTAGTCTCCTCATATATTTATTGCCATCGATTTTTTCTTCTTTAATTGTTCAATCGACTAATGAAACGCAACTCAGCAATCTTTTGACCAAATTATGTGCTTTTTGGAGTCATTCTCGTATATTTGGAAATTCGATCCGTTAATTGAAGGTCGAAGGTAGCTTCGGCAGACATTCTTTCAATCTATGCTTCCATTAGTGTGGAAGAAGGTTTTGATTATCTAGTGACTATATAGTAGAACGTTATCTTAGAAATGCGTAGGTTGAGGATACTTGTTTATTGGACTAATTGGTCCTGGCCTTTGCTTCTTCTGTTGATAATGGCTTCTTTCATGTTTTCCTGCATCTGACATTCTTGAATCAGTTTTCGGATTTGCTTTTGATGAAGATATTACGAAACTTGGTATATTTGTGTAGGATATATTAACCTATTAGCTTAAGTTTTTAGTCTTAGTAGTGATTTTTTTAGGTAAGAAACAATAATTTCATTGATGGATGAAATTACAAAAGATGAATCCCAAAACAGAATTAAAAAAAGTTGCTCCATTTGATACAAGGTCATTAAGACCATAACTTGTAAAAGGAGAATAGTAATATTTACACAAGTCAAGAACTAATAACATAATCAGATCAGAAAATCTATTGAAAGGAAAACAGGGATGGGTCGTTAAAAGACCCGACCCGATTGTTCCTTTCAATCCATATACTCCAAAGAAAGACTCTGATAAGCTGGTTCCTAAGAATTCCAACTTCCTTTTGGATAGGACTGACCCACTAAAACCGTGTGAAGAAGAATCCTTGGGTTTGTATGGATAGGAAAGCACCAGCCGAACAAAAGCCTCATGAGTCGGCCTTGAAGTTCAGCATCTTCTATGCACAAATAACAGCAGTTAGCATTCTTACACTATTAAAGTGTGAGATTTTGAGTTTGAACTCCTGTAATGATATTTTTCACGTGTTAGGCTCAATGAATCAAATTGATATTTTACACCATAGATAAAGAAAATGTTAAGTGCATATATAAAATGCTTTAATACACCATAACTAATCAACTTAAGTTTTGGGGTGGTTAATAAATTGGACTAATATGTGAGGTTATTGTTCTACAATGTTACCTTTTTCTCCTTGAAATCTACTAGAAACTATTGGTTAAAATTTATGGCTTCTTTGTTGTCGCCCATCACCAAGTAAAGAAAACTAGGGACAGTGAGATGAAAAGAACCTTAGGTGCATGATTCTCATATGTTTGACGAAACCGTGCATGAGAAAAATGTTTTCAACAAAAAATTTCCTCATTTGTTGCTTAACAGGCAAGATCAAGTATCAGAATTTCAGGCGTAATTCGGAGGGAGAATTTGTTAAGAAAATATAGAGTAAAGTGCTTATTATTAATGATGGATATTGATTAGTGATTGAACTCTTTCGATATTGTTCATTAGTGGTTTGTTTTGTTAGGGAGAGACTGTTAGCGCTTTAGATGTTCGATCATATGATAACAAACTTTGTTTATTGATTGCTTTAATATTTCAAAATCTCCATAGCATAGGACTCGGAAGGACGATTCCAACTCATTTTGAATCGCTTTTTGTGAAATAAAACAGTCTTGTATACTACATGGACTTCAACAGTTGACATTCAAAATGATCTGATGAGACATGAGAATACATACTTCTTTGTACGATTTGATGATTTACTTTTTCTTTTTTGATGTATTAGGAAATGGGTGACAAGAAAAAGAAAGCTACAATGTTCATCCGACTTGTATCCGCTGCTGGGACTGGTTTCTTCTACGTCAAGCGAAAGCCAACCAAAATTACAGAGAAGCTCGAGTTCCGAAAATACGATCCTCGGGTCAATCGACATGTTCTGTTTACAGAAGCGAAAATGAAGTGAAAGGGGGAGAGGAAGAAAAGCTATACTTGGATCTATTCTTCCTCCAAATTTTCTTTTGGTCTTTACTTTTTGGAGCTTAGAAATTACTCTTCTTCTCACTTCATTTTAAACTAATGTTTCATATTTCTTAAGTCTTTCCATTTGTTTATCTTCTTCATCCTTTGTAAAACAGTATGTTTGTTAATCAAATTCTATATTTATTAACTTTTTGCCCGTGATATCTTTTTTTTTTTTTTTATTTTGGGAGATAGCCGTTTGATGTCTTTTACTTATATAGGTCTAGACAAATTGCAAAGTCTACTTTTGAAGTAATTGTTAAGGAAGTTGCAACTCAGACCTTTAGGGTTTCTTTGGTAATATTTTCAATTATTGTTTTTCATGCTTCTCTCTGGCGATGTTTGAACTTCATCTTCCTGTCCAGCAAAGAACGTGAAGGGGAGCGGACAGCAAGTTGGAGGACCTCTTGTGCTATACCATTCCCTCTCTTTCCTTCCCACTCTCTAAATATCTTTTCCTGCTTTAGTAAGTTTGATTTCCTAGCATGTCTGGTCTACGTCCATTGAAATGGAGTATTTTGTCTCGTTGTGAAATTTTCATTTAGGTTGAGTAAGAAGCTATATCTCCGTAGGTTGATTGTCTCAACTTTCCTTTCTTTTAAACAAGTTTAGTTTAAGTCCTGTAACGTTCCATTTTTTAGAAACATAAGGATTTGATAATTATTTCTATTTCTCATTTAACATTTCTAATAAATGCTTTCAAAATTTTGGAAACAACAAAATCAACCCTTTGATTCCAAATTTTCAGTTAGATAAAAATATTGTTTTATCATTTTTATTTTTTAAAATGCTTAATAAATATCAAACAAATAAAATAGCCTAAAATATTTGTTTGTTTCACTTGAACTTTTTTTCATTTGAACTTTTACCTTTTTTTTTTTATATATATATACAATTTTAGAGAACAATAAACAGGATTATTAAAAATGTTAAATAACCCTTTAATTTCTCTTTTTTCTGTTAAAAAATTGTGAACTTTACATTAAGATTTAACGTGTAAACTAAAATTAAATTGTATGAAATTGCCAAGGAATATATTTTTCGACAAAACTCGTCAGTTCGTGATAACTATTCGTGCTTCTAAAAATAAAAATGAGAGTGAATAAACATATGAAATAAAAATGAACAAAATTACTTTTTTTTTTAAAAAAAAAAAAAGCTAGATATATTTTAATGACCAAATCGATATATTCAAGTTAGAAATTTTAAGCATACAATGAAAAATACGTAACCTTCATTAATTCAGAAACGTGGAGCAGCTAAGTATGACCTCTAAGCCATATTTTCCAAACGATAAGCTTTCAGTTCTCATTATATTTGTGAGTTAGATTGTGATGGGTGCTTACTAAAAGACAAATTTTGATAAAAATGGTCTTAATTTTTTTTAGGACAGCAGAAATTTAAATTCACTATATTTTGATAGTAAATATGTGTCCTAACTCATTGAACTGTAGTCACGGAATCTCAATTCTTATTGAAAATGATTTTTTTTTTACCGCTCCAACCGACCAACATATCACTTACCGAATTATCAATTAAATCGATTGATCGATGTCGATCTATCAAATTGATTTTTCGAAATATATTATATATTCCTAGGTTGGAGTGGGCAGAGCACTAGATTTTTTTTTCCTTATCGTGTCTCTACCTCATTAATGTTGTGCTCTCCACCTTTTGTCTTTTTATCAATACCATACAATGTAGATTTTATTTTATTATTTTTTTCCTTCTCATTCCCTCCCTCATTTTCCACATTTTCCCCTCTCCTCCAAATCCCCCCCAAAAATTTTAGGTTCTGTTTGTTTCTCTCTCCAAACAGCCAAAAAAAAAAAATAATATAATAATAATAATAGACATAATATGATGGATAATTTTACGCTACTCAATTTAGGGGAAAGTAACTTTTTTGTTAGATATATATAAAAAAAAAGTAACTTTCCATTAAAAAAAATCAACTTTATAATCCTCTTAAAATGATGTTAACGTAATTTCAATAAAAAAGTTGAAGCCATACATCAAATCTTAATCAAAACAAGAAGATCGGTAGAATCTTTAAAAATTATTTTAAAACTTGTTACAATATTTTCGTCTTTTTATTTTTAAAAGTAAGGATAAATTTTGTATATAAATAAGGTCTTTGAATCTCATTATAGAATGGGAAAGAAATCCATAAATCTTATCTTTCCTTCACTAATTATAAGTACCACGATTATTGAACTCTACCGAACACAAATTAGACAAACTCAAATTATCATTTTATAATGAATGCATAAACTCCACTGAACAAATTTATACTCATTAAACCATGAGCCCAATACCCATCACTAGATGACAAAAAGACACAAATTGAGTGAAAACATATTTGTGTATGACCACGTAAGAAAAATACAATTAAATTCTATTTTACAATAAAACAAAAAGAAGACATCCATCTGATCATAAAAACACAGCCATCGAATCACCGAAAAAAAAAAAAAAGACTTAATATTACAATGGTGTAGAGATTCGAATCTATACTCGAGTTTATAATGTCTTCTCTTGAAGCTAAATTATAAATTTGATCTTTGAACTTTTAACATCATATCTATTTTTTTTAATACAACATGTGGGTACGGGGAATCGAACTACAACCTCTTGGTTGAAAATTTATGTCAATTATCAGTGAGCTATGGTTGCTTTAGCTTAACATCGTATCTATTTAATTTACATACTAAAAAGTTTTTAATAAACAACTTTCAAAGTTACGTCTACTTTTCCCTATTATTCAAGGTGTTCTTGATAGATTAATAAACTTTTAATTTTGTGTTTAATAAGTTAATGTTATTAACTTCATCAATTAAATACTTTCATGACACATTGATTGTATTATTTAACTTCATCCATTATTTAGCTATGTTCATGTCAACATGACAAATATTGACATAAACATAGCTGAACTAGTTAAGACATAATTTATCTCCTTATAAGTTGAAGGTTCGAATCTCCCAATATCCCCATTGTACTAAAGAAAATGTTACACGGCCGACTCATTTGCATGAACTTATTATATAGAAAATCGAAACTAAAAGAATCTACTAAAAAACTTTTTGAAATTAGAGAACCTTCAAAGTTTAGACACCTATTCGAAACATTTCAAATTATCGAGACTAAACAAATACAACTCTAAAAATTCAGGTGCCAAATTTATAATTTTATCATATATCCTTCATCCTCGAACCAATTTTGAGTAAAAATTAGATTTTTTTTTTCTAATTTTACAATTGTGTGTAAAAAATAAGGCGAGAAGCTAGAAATTATTTACATTGGTGGATGTATGTTCTCCCTATCCACATATCCATTTTGGGATTTCTGTCCACGTGGACCAATAAGAAAAGATGTCCGATTTACAGAGTGGAGCACTGGCGCTGCTTATTTTACAGTTAAAGAGAGAATGTAAAGACCGTACTCTAAAAGCTAGACAAGACACCCAACGAATTCGGCTTCAATTTGTCTCCCTCACTCGTCATTGCTTCTCAATTCTATCGCCAATCTACCGAATTCTCCACACGCTTCCACTTTCCATTGGTTCTTTTTTCTTTCTGTGATCTATTGCAAAAAAACAATCATAGAAAAGAAAAAAGAATGAATTTCCCACTTCGATTACCACTTCCTTAGTGGGAAAAACAGTTCGTTCGATTTCTACTACCGTGTCACTCTATAAGACACGTAGAAAGTGGGTGTGTGAGAGGGAGAAGACCAGAGCATTGGTTCTCTTTTTTCTTTTTCTGGGATTTCTTCAACTGGGTTTTGATTTTAGCTGAAACCGCTCCAATTTTCCGTTTTGGGTGTTGTTGGAGCTCTAATGGCGCTCTGTACTTCGATGTTTCCTGTTCATGTCAGCCGTGGAGCAGTGAAAGAGCATGAAAGTTCCAGTGCTGTTTCTTCTCGATCCTTGTGGGGTACGGATCTGGTCTTCCGAGTTCAGAAAAAGCTCAATCAGGTATTAAAATAGATGGAGATGAACCACTGCACACCAAGTGTTTGAAGAAAAGCCCAAGTGAACAAGAAGAGAATATTTTCTGATTTTTCCTTTTTTTCCCAATTGAAAATTGGGAATTATGGCTTTTCTTCACCTTTTGAATTGATGTTGTTCTCGGGGAGAGTTCCAATAAGATGTTCCCTTTCACTTTTCTTTTTTTTTTTCCTTGGTTATTTATTATTATTATTTGACCTACCATTTGAATTATTTTAAATTTGGAAATTGAAACAGATATGTTTTGAAAGATGTGGTGTGGTTGTTTGCTTTTGTTTGTAGCAGGTCAAGAAAATCCCAGGTGGGATCTGTGCATCACTTTCAGAGACTGGAGAGTATCCTTCACAGAGGCCACCGACTCCTCTTTTGGACACAATAAACTATCCGATTCACATGAAAAATCTATCTATCAAGGTTAAAGACTCAAAACCCAAATCACTAGCTTGATAACAAGCTCCCCGCTTTTTCTTTCCAAAGAAAAAAAGCTTCATACTCTTAAAGAATATATTTTAAAAATTAAATATATCCTAAACTACTGGCTTTAAACTTTTAAACTTTTGAATTCAGTAGTAGTTGATTACGGTGTCAAAGCATGGAATTTTTTATAAAACCTCATGCTCTGCATTCAAGTCCCTGCAATATCATCTTCTATGGCTCTACCCAACTAATATTTATATTACTTGATGGCTCTTGAGATCGAATATACATACTTCAATCTATTATCTTAAGTTTTCTGAGTTTGGTGTAAGTTTAACACTGTTCAAGGAGTTTAGTTTCTTACCGGGATGTCGTTGACTCAGGAGCTTTATCAACTAGCTGATGAAGTAAGATCTGATGTCATCTTCAATGTTTCTAAAACTGGGGGTCACTTGGGTTCCAGCCTTGGTGTGGTGGAGCTCACGGTGGCTCTTCACTATGTCTTCAATGCGCCACAGGACAGGATTCTGTGGGACGTTGGCCATCAGGTTCCCTTTCTTGCCTTCCCTCTTTGCTGTAGGAAAATTTTATTGTTTATGCTTTGACATGGTGAGAGATGTTGATTGGCTTTGTTTATAATATGTTTTGAATTGTGTGGTGATTTGTAGTCTTATCCACACAAGATTCTAACTGGAAGGAGGGATAAGATGCCTACTATCAGACAGACAGATGGGTTGTCAGGATTCACCAAACGCTCGGAGAGCGAATTCGATTGCTTTGGCGCCGGTCACAGCTCTACCACCATCTCAGCAGGCTTAGGTAATTAGCTTTTAGGATGAGGCTCCAACTGAGAGCTGAAGAAAAATGGTTGTGTGAGAGTGATAAGGATAAGATCAGAACATCATCTGAGCCACTGTCCGAGATTGTTTTGTGCGTCTCCATTGATATTTTGGAGTTGCGTTTTTCTGGCAGGTGGAAAGATGCATAATCTGTTGACTAGTCTGTGTGTCTCTTTGATAACGATTTTTGTTTTTGTTTTTTTTTGGTTCATAAATCTTAATTTTACTTGTTTTGTTGTCTAGTGTCTACAAATTTCTTAAAACTCTAACAAAATTATACAAAATATTAAAAATTTGTTTTTCTTTTCATAAAATTGCCTAATGTATCAAAATATTTGTGACAACTGCTTGTAAACAAATTACTTCACTGGGAAGTTTCACTGCAATTTTTTATCTTGTGGCTCAACAGGAATGGCTGTGGGAAGGGATCTTAAGGGAAGAAAGAACAATGTGGTTGCAGTCATAGGTGATGGTGCCATGACTGCAGGTCAAGCTTATGAAGCCATGAACAATGCTGGATACCTTGACTCGGATATGATTGTTATTCTTAACGACAATAAGCAAGTCTCTTTACCAACTGCAACTCTAGATGGGCCCGCACCGCCCGTGGGAGCTTTGAGCAGTGCTCTCAGCCGGCTGCAGTCAAACAGGCCTCTCAGAGAATTGAGAGAGGTAGCCAAGGTAAGAAATAGTGAACCAAAGCAAACCAGCAGGCTCTGGTCCTTCTATCTGAATGAGTTTGAGTTTACTTATCTTTACACCAATGATGTTTCAGGGCGTCACGAAACAAATTGGCGGTCCTATGCATGAATTGGCAGCAAAAGTTGATGAATATGCTCGCGGGATGATTAGTGGTTCTGGATCGACGTTATTTGAGGAGCTCGGGCTCTACTATATCGGCCCCGTTGATGGTCATAACATGGATGATCTTGTATCCATTCTTAAGGAAGTTAAGAGTACAAAAACCACTGGTCCAGTCCTCATCCATGTTGTCACTGAGAAAGGACGAGGATATCCATATGCTGAAAGAGCTGCCGATAAGTACCATGGTAAATAGAAGATTATCTTTCAGTTAGTATGTCACTTCGTTTGTCCGCTGAAATGAAATTTGGGATAGATGATCATTGTTTTGGAAACTGAGCTGTTATTTGTACTGTTTTTGAAATTGGTTACAACTTAAAATTGTGGCTCATATATGCAGGAGTTGCAAAGTTCGATCCTGCTACTGGTAAACAGCAGAAAGCCAAAGCTGCAACGCAATCATATACGACGTACTTTGCTGAGGCATTGATTGCAGAAGCTGAAGCTGACAAAGATATTATTGCAATCCATGCTGCAATGGGAGGAGGCACAGGCTTAAATCTCTTTCAACGACGATTTCCCACACGATGCTTTGATGTTGGTATAGCTGAACAGCACGCCGTTACGTTTGCTGCCGGTCTGGCCTGTGAAGGCCTTAAACCATTCTGTGCGATCTACTCATCGTTTATGCAGAGGGCATATGACCAGGCAAGAATTGGCTTCAATTCCATCCTTCATTCTCCATTAGTAAGGTGTATCGAGTTTGTTTTTGTATGAGTTCCAACGAAATCTGTCGTGTTCGATTTTACAGGTAGTTCATGATGTTGATTTGCAAAAGTTGCCTGTGAGATTTGCAATGGATAGAGCAGGGTTGGTTGGAGCAGATGGCCCGACTCATTGTGGTTCTTTTGATGTTACGTTTATGGCATGCCTACCTAACATGGTAGTGATGGCCCCGTCCGATGAGGCCGAGCTCTTTAACATGGTTGCTACAGCTGCAGCCATAGATGACCGACCCAGCTGTTTCCGGTATCCACGAGGTAACGGTATCGGTGTCGAGCTGCCACCAGGGAATAAAGGCATTCCTATTGAGGTACATTTTTGGAAAAAAAAATCTCAAGGTTCCAGCCATGAACAGTCTTTGCCGCACCAGGAATCTAATTGACGATTCTTTATAACAGGTTGGAAAAGGCAGGATTTTACTTGAAGGGGAAAGAGTGGCTCTCTTGGGCTATGGAACGGCAGTCCAAAACTGTATGGCTGCAGCGTCTTTGGTTGAGCGCCACGGCTTACGTATAACAGTTGCAGATGGACGTTTCTGCAAGCCACTTGATCGAGCACTTATCCGAAGTCTTGCCAAATCGCACGAAATTTTGATCACAGTGGAAGAAGGATCGATCGGGGGATTCGGGTCTCATGTCATCCAGTTCCTGGCCCTTGATGGCCTTCTGGATGGCACCTTGAGGGTATAAATCTCATACAAACCATATTTTAAATCTCTGCTTTAAGATTGTTCTATGAAATTTAATAATCCAGCATTCCATACAACACTTGCAGTGGAGACCGCTTGTTCTTCCCGACCGATACATCGACCATGGATCGCCAGCAGACCAACTTGCAGAAGCAGGTCTTTGCCCATCTCATATTGCTGCTACAATTTTCAATATGCTCGGACAAACCAGGGAAGCTCTTGAGATCATGTCATAGAAGAGAACTTTCCAAATCGCAGCGCTTCTCTTTGATGTAATGTACAAATTCGAAATCTCGACCGAAATCTCGCTGGTCAAGTTCTGTCATACTTGCATATACATATAACCAATACATTATCAGTCTAGGCTGTATAAACAGATGCTTAATTTTCTTGGAGACGAGATTGACGCCCTTACCACTCGAAGTCGAAGAACTCCCAATACTCACTTTTTTCGTTATTTTCGATATTATGTTTTAGGAACACAAAGTTATATTATTATTGAAAGCAAGTTGAATTCTATCAGTTTCTCACCAGCCATTGGTAAAGAATCATCATCTCTATCTACATGATGCAACAAGCATTTGGATTCTCATCACTAAACAAAACTAGCAACTGAGCACTCTCCTTGCAACAATTGAACATCATCAACTGACTGGCATTATTCGGGTCCGATCGATCTGACTCCTTGGCAACGGTCGCCTGATCTTTTGCCGTTGCACTTGAACTTTTGTCGATCACCATCTCGACCACCTTTCCCAACTTTTTTCTTATTTTCTTCATAACTTTTTGTGGATCGAACTTTCCCGTCACTATAACATTGTGCTTTCTCATGTCTGTCGTAAACTTCTCCACCCCTTCAACATCATAATCAAACAAAAGAAAATGAAATTTTAAATTTTAAAAATATAATTATATTAACAATAAATAACAACATTTTTGGGATAGTTACCTTTGAATTTGGAAATGGCTTTGGCCACAGTTCTTTCGCATGCTTTACAATGCATTGAAACTTTAAATTCTGCAGTCAACGGCTAATTCAAGAAGCTCATTATTTTTTAGCAAGTAAAGAAACGACGTCGTTGATAGAGGAAAAAGACGAAGATGGGATCACTTACTTTGATTTCCTCTGTTTTCTTCTTCTTCTTCCCCATTGAGTATCGAAGAAAACTTGAGCAGAAAAAAGAAAAAGAAAAAGAAAATGAAAATAATAATTTATAGTGGTCGTTGAAAATAATTTTAGTGGCGGTTAAGAATAAATTACGACAAAACGCCGCACCAAAATAACAGAATTTTAACGTTTCCTGGATTTCGAAAAGCCGCATGTTTTAAGTTCTAACTTCTAACTGCCCAATTAGTGATAATACAAACAAAAGTAGATTAATTTGGCTTATTTGAAATTAGCCCCAAAGAAACTATTATTTGTGAATTATTCTACAACTCTTAGAAATTAAATTTGTACCCCTTTTTTAATCCATAAATAACAATGGGTGTTTAAATGCACTAATAAATTTGTGGGGCCGGGGCGGGATGGGAAATGACTTCCAGTGAAATTTTCAGCAGAATTTCGTGGGGTTCGGGTTCGGATTTTCTGTTTATTTTTTTGAAAAATAAATTTCAAATTAAAAGATAAATTTGAATATTTAAATTCTCGTGAAAAATTTTTATTTGAAAAGAAAAATGGTTAAATTTCCTAAGTAATCCTCCTAATTCCTGATACAAACTATATCAAATCTTAAAATATAACACACAGTTGAGACTAATGAGAACCTAAACGGTAATTTCTATGTTCTATTTATAGCAGTTCGGCAGGAAAAAGTAACACCCTATTATTGATAACTCAAAAATGCCAAACAAAACCCTATTTAAACCCTATGAGTTTGAATAAAATTTTGACTGGTTCAACTTTAATAAAGAGACTTGAAAATTTGGATCAATTCCCAAATTGCAAGATTTGGTGTTCAGTTACCCAACCCTTCACTATTTCTTTTTACAAGTGTAGTTCCTTCCTCCACTGCATATTCATTAGATATATTTACACCATGCTGATTCAATAAAATTTTAACTTTATAAGTAAAGAATGTTTAAAATCCCTATTTTAGTTTTAGTCTATGGACTTAGATTTCTTCCATTTTTGTCCCTCTAGAACCTCAAAATATCTATGTTAGTGTTAGTTGAAGTTTTAAAAACAATCATTTTAATTGAAAATTAAAAGGGTATAAAAGGAAAGGTAAATAGACGTTATCTTATATAATATCATAAGATTAACCAACCTTGGCGATTGGCATACATACATACTAATATGAATTTCATAGATAGCTTCCTTCAATAACACAAATACATATAATGATCAATTGACAAAACGACAATGTTTCCTGATTTCACCATTAGTTCCAGTGAGAACTTCAATGGCAGACATCTTCAACATGGAGTCAGCAAATCTAAAGGAGAAAACTAGGGGATTCCTCAATTGTCCGACAAGGCGAGACGAAACGACGTCGGTTAGCAGTGCAGCGTCAGACTGAAACAAACCTTTTTTCTGAGTGAGAATTTTGAAATATTTACTATCGAACGAGTGAGAACTCCGTGGATCCATTTCCACCGTAATCGACGTGTTGGCCGGGTTCGGGCATTGTCGTCTAAGCATGTCAGCGTATTTTGGATCTAACAACGGGTCAGCATCTCCCTTGCCAGTAAAGTTGTACAACCTCCTAGAGAATGTGCCGCAGTGAGCAACCCCAATCGTGTGACCACCTAAAATATAATTAAAATAGATTTAAACGGTAGGAAAAATTATTGAATGAGACTGTACTAGAGTCGAAATCATCATATCTCATAATTTGATTAACACTTGAATATAAATTTGAGATACCTTTATTTGTCTCTATCAACCATATTGTGACAACTTCTCTTAATTTTTTGAAAAAAATAAAATATAAGTCCTGAACAATTAAAAAATAAATGCAAAAACATATAATTTTTTTTTAACAATAATGAACCATGAATTTTTTTAATGAGGACTTAAGTACCCGCTATTAAATTTGTAACAAGTATAAGAGAAAGGTAGTAAAAGATATTTTTTTTTTCTATTTATCAAAAAATTAGAAGGTCGTCAGATTTTTATTTATATTGCTAGCTTTCATTTATTGTCTGCGACATCAATATTATTGTTTAAAAATAATGTGGTCAAACAACATAAGTTAAAAAAATTGTTTATGAGGAAAATTTATAACATGAATGGAGGGTGTACGTAAAACTGTAAAAAATTGTGAGATTATATTTCTTGTTTTCGGATTCTTAAAACAAAGTCCTGTAAATTTGTTTTTAAAATCTATTTTTGACTAAGAACAATGGTCTTCAATTTTGAAATTCTAAATTTGAAAATGTAAAATTACACCTGAAAAAAATATAATTTTGATAAATATATAATAAATTAATATCAATTTCTTTTTTTTTAAATTAAATAATGTATAACCTACTATTATATAATATTGTAAATAATAATTATACCAAATAAATTTATTATAAATATTTGAGATTACCAAAATATTTAGTTAATAACTATTATTATTTTTATTATCAACCGGACTTAGCTCAAAAACTACTATTATTTCTTTTGTTTAGTAATTATATGACTAAATATTCTTTGAACAATATTTTTAATTTGGCATCCAATTTTTAAATCTACTGCCAAAATATATACTCAAAATATTCAAAACATAAGAAACATCACTATCTTTAATTAAAACTTTCTAGCTATTTTTCAAATCAATATCTTAATCGCTTTCAAAACTTCCAAATATTTTATTTTGATCATAACCAACACTAGTGCACAACACTGAGGAATAACTCGAGAATTTCAAAATATTTTCTAAAATATATTTTTTTAAAAAATATATTTCAAATTTATAACAATATTAAGAAAAAATAACCTTCTGTGGACGTGCCCTGCATGATGTGGCCACCTTCATGCATGTACTGCTCTTTATTTCTACATGATTCTTTTATCATACTTATAGAATTTAATTTTGATATAATTTTTTTTTTCGGAAGGAATTTTGATATAAATTATTACTTACAAAATAAATATATACATTTGGATTATAATTTAATTAGTACCAGATAATATCACCAGATCGTTCGCGGTAAGGCCTTTCTTCTCGAAGATTTGCTTAAGAGTGGCGAAGTCGGAGAACGGCGACGGAATATTTCCGGCGACTTCCGATGATTGCGAGATCCTTCCATCTCTTCTTCCGGTGAGGACGGGCCACCGTGGCTGATTTTTGAACTGCGTTTATAATCCATAAGAATAAACGTGAGACGTTTTCATAAAATTGAGACCTTTATAAAACTTTTGCAAAATAAATGTTTTATAAGGAGACAAGAGTGAGGAAGTGACTTACGGGAAAGGAAACAGCATCGCGAGCAGCAAGGGTAAGAATGTCGGCACAAGATACAACTCCCGGGCAAGCCTTCTCAACCTCCGACTTGATCTCGTCAATCGCCTCAAACCCTAAAAAGTGATTGGTTCGGTCTCGCCTCCTTCTCCGATTGGTTTCCTCCCACCGTATTCAATAGAATCGATCCATCGCATCCCTTTTGTCCAAAAACTTAAAGATAATAAGTTATGATAAATTTTTTATTTATATTTTAAATACTCGACCCACTTGTGTGTTATTCTTACACTACCGTAGTCTTGAAAATTAACACAAAGCCTAACAGGTACTTATATTAGTAGCAACAACATTACAAGAGTAATGATAATTTTTTAGTACAACATAAGAATGATGTGAAGTCCGACAATGTAAACTAAATTATTTATGAAAGAAAAATCGACAACGTAAAGAGAGTAAAGAGAGAAATATTAAAGTAGATTAATTATAAGAGAGTATTAAAAATTAGGAGTTCGAACACTTGGGATAGTATCATAATAATACCCAACAGCGTAATATTTGATGACATTATACGAGTTTAACATAACTTACCATTCAGATATCATTAAACTACCAAAAATTTAAGTCGATAGATTACAATATATTTAATCTTTTATTTATATTCTTAATAAACTTGAGATAATCTAATGTACCCGAACAAAGCAGTCATGGAACTGAAGTCTCAAAAGTTGAGCGCCGAGAGCGGGATTTGACCGAGCAAGTCGAAAGGTGACGTCTTTGATGATTGGCTCAGCTTGGGGGCAGCTTCGCCAATAGAAGTTTTTTATGAGAGCGCCATTGGAGACCTGAAGAGCAAGAAAAACACTGAAAAAAAGTAAAGAGAAGAGGGGGAAGCCATGGTTTGAAGCTCTCATTTTAGAGATTTTGAACAGAAAAAATATATCAAATTTAGAAGAAGAAAATGGATTGATGGAAAAAAATAAGGCAATGAGGGGCTTTTTATACCAAGGATTGGGGAAGAAAATAATGGGAACATGAAAAATAAAAATTCATCCAATTGGAATAATGGTGTAAAGTCAAAGACTTATCCCATAATTAAGGGCTTGTGAGACTGTGGATATGGGTCGATCTCAATTTTAAAATAATAAAATGATTGGTTTTTGAAAATTTTTTAAATACAATTCTAATTTTGTATTCTAAAAAACGTCAATTTTAGTCTCTATATTTTCAATCTATGTTTATTTTAGTCCCTGTAAATCATCTGTTTTAGTTTTTTTAATCTTATTTCTTTCCATCATAATCTTAACGTGACAGTTTAATTATTTATCCTTTCGTTTTGAAATAATATGGTCATAAATTTTTATTCAAAGATTTCCATGGTTGTATTAAAATTTTAGAAAGAGAGAAAAAAGACGTTTTGCAGGTAAAAAGGCTAAAATGAATAAAAATTGAAAATATATAGATTAAAATAAATATTTTAAAAGTATGTGGACCAAATTAGTATTTAAAATTTAAAATTATTATAATTATTATTATTCTTCCCATGAAGGCAAGGCGACAAGCTGACCTTTTAAATTATTTAATAATCTTTTCAAAGTCGGACGTTTGTGTTAGTGGTGAGAATTTCCTTTTTCTTTTTCTAATCAAAATTGAGGTATATGAATAATGAAATTTCTTGTTTGTAGTTTGAAAAAAAAAAAGAGTGTGTTTAACAATATTGTTTATTTAATTATCTTTCTTCGGTTTAGTTTTTATAAAAATTAAAAAAGAGGAAAAGTTAATTCCAAAAATTATTTTTCTTTCGGAAAACAATTCCAAAAATTATTGGAGGTGCTTTGTTGGTGTGAGATTGATGCAATAATGTTGAATATTCGTATAATGCGTTTAAGTTATCTTTCTAAAATATTATTTTTTATTTTTGCATATTTAGGAAATATTATTTTCGAAATTTTATATAAATTTTGATGAGATCTCGTTTCTTGATATTAAAGAGATGATCTTCCCTTGATGAAATTAAAAGAAAGAACTCTATACGGTTTTTATTTAAAGATACTTTTCTTTTTAAATTTCTTAAGTTAAATTTAGTATTATGGAAAATAAATCAAACAAATATTTCATCTTTCATCCAACTCCAACAATGTTTTTCAAGTCACAACTCATCCTCTTAATAAATTAATGATAATTCAACAATATGTACAATGAATTACGTTGATGATGATTTTTTGATGGTCCGAGAGATCCATGTTGAGCTAACCGATCGAGCTGTGCCGAACTATGCAAGGAAACATGTATAAGCAATGCAACAAACACTCGTACGTTCAAATTAGTCTAAAGTCTGAACTAATAGATCGGTTCCATATATATATAATCACTTATTTGTGAGCGAGAATAATGACGTATTTATAGGAGTCAGGAAGAGACCGTTCTATTACAATTGTTAGAGTAGTGTTTGTCACTTAAATTGTTACACGGTTACAGATAGTTTCACAATACATTTAAATTATATATTTCTCATTCCATTCCTACTCCAAATAATATCCATAATGCATCTAATAAAAAAAAATTCTCACTTGCAAGATGATTTATATATTTAAATTAAAAATTATTAAGAAAAGAAAACAAAAGGTCATCTTTCTTTGAGTAAAGGGAGAAGATATTCCTCCATGCCTCCATAAAAAAAATTCTTGTAAATATTCCCACATTTTTCTAATATCCATCAAAACTTTATCAATAGGAAAAAAAAAATCCTTTTGAACCATAATTCATTTACACGATAATTACAAACCTACCTCATTATTTTAAATATATGGTTGACATCCAACCTTCATTTTTCATTTTTTTAAATAATTAAACTCTCTCTTTCTCTCTCTCTCTATTTATATATATTAATGTTAGTTTATGCATTCATATGAAAGTAGCCAACGGCAATTTTTTTTACTTTTTTTGTAATCCAAGAAACTTTCTAATTCGTGTGAGGCTTCTTTAAAGAACTTGGCCTTTTTGGTTCACGGGTTATGAAAACATGTATATATTATTGAATAATAATTTCAAATCCCACTTCCCATAAAATAAAATAAACATTTACAAACCCAAACAAAATATAAAACATAGGTTTACGATCGTGTTATTTATAAACGAAATTGAAAATTAGTATATATTTCACTTACAAAATTATTAATTCTATTTAGTTGACCAATAAATTCAATAGCTTAAATTTACAGATTAGGATAAATTTAATCAAATGACAAAATGACAATATAAGAATAACTCCCTATTATGGTACTACGTTAAATCATCAATTAATTTAAAAATTTAAGTTCATGAATTAAAATAAAGTTGATCATTTTATAAATATTTTAACATATATAACTTTAATTATTTTTATGACTTTCTTCGATTTTTTGTGTGCGCGGAAACTATCCCTTAATGTTGACATAATTTTATTGCCAACAATTCCATCAAACATTAACAATGACCACTAAATAATATGATAGATATTGTAATGCAGTATAGAATTTTCATAATTTAATTTCAAATTAATAACTTTATATTTTGTATTGAGATCCATACATATTTTATATGTATATACTATAAATATATGTTACCATACTTTAATGGAAGAACACGAATCAGTCTTTGAAATAGAAAGGGAATGAAGATATTAATATTATATTATACATGGATGTGACATAAAGTATGAAATAAGAGAGAATTATTCAAAATGCTAGCTGTTTTTATTGATGGATTAAGCTATAAAAATTAGAGACAAGCTTTGACCAATTATTAAGCTAATTTATAAAATGATTAATTTCCTAGTAATCTTGACGAAGGGAAGAGGGAAATAGGGAGGATTGAGGTTGAAGTGAGGAAGGTCCAAGGAAAGCTGTCGAGTAAATGATATTAGAAATATGAACATAGTCTCACATCGATTAGAAATAGAAGTAAAGTTTTTAGAATAGTACTGTTTTTTTTTAAAGTAAAGTAAAAAAAATGAAAAATCTTCAAGAGGATGTTTATTTTCTCGAGTTGCTTCAGGTATCTACTGACACTCTTACATCTAAATTATGCATTATCAGCTCCACTCTTTTGCAAGTATTGTCAAAATGTTGGTACTTGAGCTTGAGGTATTCTAGGAATAAAATCCCCTCGAAATCTTGTTTTCCACATTTCTCTAATAATATTACAAATAATCGATGAAAGATTTTTAATTTCATACTCTCGAATAAGGTCAACATTTCTTCTTTTTTTTTGGATAAAAATTAAAATTGAAAAGTAAAAAAAGATGTTGATTTAGTCATAAGGTTGACAATGACAGTCATGTTATTGCAGAGATATAAAATTATCGTAATAATTAAATAAATAATTTGAATAAATGGTAATAAGCCAAGTTGAAATAAAGTCGACAAGTTTCTCAATAACTCTTACTTGGAAACTTTCTCAGATCTTACCAACCGTATCAAAGCTGTCAAACGCGGTGCCAAGTGACCGTTGAAAATCTGAAAGTCAAATATCACTTATCTTAAAAGAAATTCAAATAAAATAAAGTTCTTGCACATTGGACTTTTGGGCTTCATCTTCGATTTGGGCCTCATTCACAATCAATCTCAGGCCCATTATTTCTGTCAAGAAAATATTTCAGGCCCATTAATTCGCTCGACTCTACCTGCAAAGTTAAACAAATTAAATGATTGTTTGTTAAGTACACCAGTAACTTTCGCGTTGTCCGTCAAAGCAAGTATAGCTCAGCAGTAATTCTCAAGTTTATTATCAAAGGAGTATTTTATTTTTTTGTAGTCACAAGGTTTTGAAGTAGAAATATATACAATAGGAAGAAAATGGGGAAATTGACCAAACTGACGGAAAAAAATTTTGAGTTTAAGAAATTGACCAAAGTTTAAAAGCTAGTTTCTAACCTTGCAGGTGTTCTTTGACTTTATTTAAGGTTTGCCCTTTTCTAAATTCGTAATCGAGGTCGGTTCTAGTTTATAATATAGAAGATTATAACTCATAAATCAAAATCAACTAACTTAAACACATATATAATCCAACCTAGCAGCGTATAATATATAACCTACTATTTGACACAAAAATTTAATCCCCATTGGTGAGCCTATAAACAATAATTATGTAATGGTATATGTTATATATACTCGTATTATAACAAATTCATCATCATAATAGGACCTTTCTTTTGTTGTATTTAGTGGGTCAGGGAGGTACCTGCCCACGCTTTTTCTTACCGAGTTCTATTTTTTTTAGTACAAAATCATAGTGTTATATTGAAAGCAAATATTGATTGCCGCGGCCAAATCCAACATAGCTCAAATGGTTAAGGCATTTATCTCTGACCAAAAAGTCATGAATTCGAACCCCCACTCCCACAATATTGTACTAAAAAAATATATATTGATTGCCACCTACATTGAACGAAACATCTATGAAATTAATACAAAAATCCCCTAAAAATATTTAAAATAGGGCCACAATATGCATCCCCTGCTCTCATTGATGCTATTTTTCCATGGTGAGATTCTTGAAACTTCCGATCAGAAACAAGAAACCTCAGGCGAGAGTATCGAATCCACCGACGATGGACAAAAACTCTGTATGCTATGCTGTGGACAAAAACTTCATCATCCAGCTATAGACGAACCCTTGAATCATGCCAGAAAATACAAAAGACGACCTCTCCTATTCGAAATTTGGGGCTGCTGTTGAAGGTATGGGAAAAAAGATGACGGCGGCTTTTGGGGTGTGCATTGTTTTAAATAAGTTCAAATTTTATATTGTCAAGTTATGTTTTGATTTAATCGACCAGACAATCACATCCTATGATTCGTGTTAAACATCGGGCCACTTGTTGAAGATAAAAATACATTAAATTCATATAAGTTTTATCTTGAGTAGCTTGAATCCATTGGACAAATATGGGTTGATTAAAATTTATTTCTCCGAAGTACCAAAAGCAAGCATGACATTATTACGAATCTGAAGTCCCCAAATATATGGAATCCCATAAAAAGGCTCGTCCAACTTAAATGGGATATTATAGTTTCTTTATCCTGTCAATACATTATTTTCATTATGTTATGGTTTGTAATCTCTAATAAAAAAATACAGTTCCATGAGCAAAAGCTTCCGTCATAATGAATCAATATTAACGCAGCTATCTGCTCAACCATTAATGATAAAATAATAACAAGAATCAAGCTATTAAAATAGACCTTATAAAAATTTATATGGATAACAAATAAGATAAATCTAAATTAAAGTTAATATATTGAGCCACTAAAATAGATATTTAAAAAATTTATAGACTAAAATAGAGTAAAGTCTACATGACCAAGATTAATTGAGGTTACTTTAGGGCACGTTTGATAACCATTTTGTTATCTGTACAAACAAAGTTACACATTGATTAAGGAAGGAAATGATCATGAGCATATAAAATAAGACAATTATTTCCATTGGTAGGAGACTTCTGAACAATATTATAACATTGTGGTGGTGTCTTCACCGTAAACAATACTATATTCAAAAAAAATATATATATATATATTCTCGGCATGCAGTACATACTATATACTTCTATATATAAAAATAATGGATACTCTCCCACCATGCAGATATATATCTTAACAATAAAAAATATCAATATTCTTCCGTATAGATCAAAGATTAATTATTCTGAGTCTCACCACAAATAATACTATATTGTAAAAATATATATATATATATATATATATATATATATATGTAGATACCCTCCCTACCATGTGCAATATATAAAATATCTCTATTCTTCTACATAGATCGATGATTCCAGTCTCATCGCAAATAAATACAATATTTCAAAAGAAAATCATGGATACYCTCTTATCACATGCAATATATACCTTAACGGTCGTATTCTTCCATATAGATCAAAGTTGGAGTCTCAACACACCACAAATAATATTATATTTCAAAATAAAATTCATAGATATCCTTCCACATGTAGTATGTGTATGTGTGTGTATATATATATAGTCAAAATATCAGTATTCTTCCCTATAGATCTAACGTTCAAGTCTCACCACGCACCCACAAATAATACTATATTCAAAAAGAAAATTCATGGATACCCTTCCACCATGTAGTATATACCTTAACGGTCAAAATATCAGTTTCCTTCCATATATAGAATGATGAAGATTCCAAGATTCGATTCTCGCCACAAATAATACTATATTTTTTTATTATTAAAAAAAATGTTGAGTTTGTAAGATAAATGTCAAATAAATTCTCACATTGTCTATGAGACTTTTTGACAGATAATATCATACTATTTTGAAGATATTTGGATACAGTTATCTAAAAAAAATAATAAATAAATAAATTATGGATACCCTCCCGCCATGCAAGTGTCCCAAAAGACTTTGTCTTCCACTATTTCGTTCATATTACGGATCACACCCACATTACATGACTCACCTTCTAGTTCTTCCTCCTCCTCGCCGGCCGCCGCCACGCTCCGCCAACTTCCGTCGAGCTGGTCGGGCCCACCAACGCCTTGATCTCCATCGTCGGCATCATCCCCATCATCTTGGAAATCAACGGCTCTAGATCTCTCGCCCGCATCGTCGCAGCTGCAGGACCGAGCATCCTCCTGATCATCCACAGCAGATTCCTCACCCGGGCGAGGGTAAAACGGTAATTTATCCACCTCGGAATCTGCGCTGTCTTCCCACACAAAGAAAGAAGACCCATCTTTCATCTGGTCCATTGTTTTAATTATGAATTAACAAGAAAAAGTTTGGAGTAATATATGAAGGCAAAAAAAAAAAAAAAAACTTTTTTTTTTTGACTTTTTGGGAGGTGGGTTTGTTGAGTTATGATATGTGGAGGGAGATTTTGTGCATGTTTTTATATTAAATTGTTGCTGAAATAAATTGAAGTGATTTATGTGGAGATTTTATAGATGATCATGACAAGATCTTCATTATATATATATATATATATATTTTGCTGGGTTTTGAAAAAATGTGGTAGGTTCTTGCTTAACATTTTAATTTGATGGTGGGTTTCATGTCACCTATCCACTCCATTTGTCATTTCAGAGCTGGAGATCAGAGAGCTACTTTTTTTTTTTAGGTTTAAATATTATGGACTACACAGTTATAGAATATTTCTACCACTTTATTCCCTCTTATTAAATTAAAAAAAAATTGATCTTGAGTTTTTCAATTTTGAGTTCGAATCCTGAACTTTTTATGTGCTAAATCCTCCATTTTTGTTTCTTAGACCGAGTTTAATAATTGTTTTAATTTGTTTCATTTGCTTTGTTATATGGATTTTTATAAATATTTTGAAAATGTAAGTTGAATGCATTTCAATATTTCTAGAGGTATGCTATATTGAATTCCAACATTTTAATATCTGAACGCAATCTATCGTCATTCTCTTAAATAAAAAATGTCTATCAATCCGGTTGATGTTGACTTTATTATCGACCAAACTTGATTTTCTTAATTCATCATAAATTTTGATGACAAATTAATAGAAATGTAATGAGCCTCATAAGTTGATTGATATCTCATCAAGTTGTTTCTATTAATGTTAAAGGAAATTGTTGCCCCCACCAAACAAAAAAAGTCAAGAAATAGACGGTTGATCCACAATCTCCCAAGTGCTTCTTCTTTTTCATATTCTCTTTCTTCTTTCTTCTTTATTCAAAATTTTCTTTCGGTTAAAAGGTTGCAATTTCAAACACCTAAACATTTTGGTTTGCCGACGATGACGTTTTTATAGTCGTTGCACTTTCGATATCCTTTATATTTCTAATTAATTTAAAATATTTTACAAAATTTTGATTACATGTCAAAAAGTACTTTTGAAAAAAAAATGTTTATTTGAAAAACGTGCTATCCAAGATTAAATTCAATCACTTTCCGTCCTTTCAAACTTAGCCATTCTTTATCAAACTATTTACTACTTTTAATCCAGTTCACATGGAATCACGCACATTTATTAATCCTAATTGTTTAAGCCCCTTTTTCATCCATAGGTACTTCCAAGTTCCAACGCCTCGACCAACCAGCCACTCAAACATACCCTTTCCCACAACAATTTGAACCAAACCAAACGTCGAAACAACTTAAGTTGGGATTGGCTTGTTTGGTTGGAGAGGTGATCCTCTTGAACAACTTAGTAATTGACAGAAATGGAGGAAAAATCCACTAAAACCAACATCTGGAATCAGAATCAGAGACAGTTGAATTTGGGAGTCAATATTTCACACTGAGCCCCATCAGCGGAGATACAAATATATATATACATATATATGTCACTTTTCTTGGTCCATTATTTCCAAAACTAGTGGAAGATTCTTGCTTCTGTCGGATTTCTTACCCCCCAACAACCTTTCCACGGTTAAATTCTATTTTAATCTCCAAACTTTCATATTTATTCAGTTTTAATCCTTAAAGTTCTMCTAACAAAATCTAACTTAGAACTTGTGTCCACTGAATATATCACATAAGATTTATACTTTGTGCACTACAAAATCAACGACAAGGACCAAAACAAATTTTTATGGAAAATTTTGGAATTCTAGAAAATTTGAAAGTATAATGAATAAATTTAGATAGTGTGAAAGTTTGACCCAAAAAAGATCCAAACTAATGGTTAAATACTAAACTGTCTTCCTAACCAAGAAACATTTTCAACAATTGTGTTCTGCAACAACTATGTCATAATCATCCGGGAGGTTATAGTCAAGAACTATAATCCAACATGGTAGAATGAATTAGAAACAGAATCCTCGATATCGAGTTATCAGAATCTGAGCTTGGTAATATGATAGAACCTCGATTCTATTATTGATATTCAGAGAAGAGATTACAAGCCAAGGGAGAATTCGAGAGCTCCCTATTCTCACCAAACAATTGCTTCCTCAGAAATCAGCCAAAAGATGCCTCTTCCCCATCCCCTAATTGAGATATATTCAATACGATGTAATTTCATATTTGCCCCTCTAACAAACTCGGACCCCGTCCCCGCACTATTAATAGAAACCCTCACACCCCATTACATTAGCTACGCTCCCTCTCGCCCCCTCTTTCTAGAATATACCTTTCTAATCAGGGCCTATGCCTATCATCGTACAATTTATATTCTAACATTGAATCAGATAACCATCATGGGATGACCTAGTGATTAATAAGGATCAATGTAAATAGCAAAGGACTTCGAGGAAATGAGTTTAAACCATGGTGGTCACCTATCTAGAATTTAATATCCTACGAGTTACCTTATCAACCAAATGTAGTAAAGTCAGACGATTGGCTTGTAATTAGTCGAGGTGCACGCAAGCTAGCCCAGACACACGGATATCAAAAAAAAAAAAACATTGAATCAGATGATCTGAAAATCTACCATATTACTACCATAAGAAGACCTCCAATGTCTTATATAAATGCCTCTACAGAACTCTATCTCTTATTAACTGAAAGCCTGTGCTATGGGGAATTTTAGGGTGACACAGAAAATACCGTTTTCTACTATCAAATGATGCCTTTATTGTCTTCAATTCTAATGGTTGGTTGGCTCACATGCCCTGAAGGATTATATCAAGTACAAAATCAGATCTCAAAAATTTTCATCCATGCCAGTTTCTTATACTAAAACTAATTAGAGGCACCTGGAGATTTGAATATAGATAGGCAGAAAGAGTTTTGGGAAGATATGTTAAAAATCTCGTCCATGATTATTCTATTAAACTTAAGCTTCTCCTTCAATGAAAAAATCAGTATTTTCACCAGAAAAAAGTGCACTTTCTGAGGTCTGGACTACAGTGCCTTGCAGTCCGAGGACCAATATGCATATCCTTCAGTAGTCTTCTTCTGTAATTGTTGTTCCCCACCTGCAAAACCGATTAGAAGAAACCGCTAAGTCCTTTGCTGTACAAGGTGTCGGTACGAAGGGAGTTCTTGCATACCAATATACACAAACAGAGTTGAATATTGTCAAAAAAACCACTGTAGAACTATGATAGGTCTGTTAGTGAAGTTTTGAAGTTTCAATATCCTTCCATCATCCCTTGTTCTTTCATTGTTTATTCAATAGGAAAATTTGGGAAGCTATGTCATAGAAACCCAGATGATAGTAGGTCTTAGCTTCGTCATGGTGTGCTCTTCCCAAAGAATTTAAACCCACTTGACAACCATTTCATTTTTCAATCTTTTATATCGATAATTATGATTTGTTTCTACAATTTTTTTCACTTTTTTAAAACACAGTTGACTTCTCAACTAATTTAAAAAACAAAAGCAAGCTTTTAAGAACTAATTTTTCTTAGTTTTTCAAAACTTGGCTTAAATTTTAAAAAATTAAGCTCGTAAATATTACTTCCACCTATGTTTTTCTTTGTTTTGTTATCTTCTAATATTTATGAGCGTAACTTTTAAAAACAAAACATAACAAAAAACAAAATAAAAAAATAGTTATCAAAACTAGCTCCGACATATCATTCTCCATGAGAAATTTTTTTCCAGTTTGGAAAGATTTAATGAGTTAGAGTTTTTGTTTCTATTATACTTTGGTTAAACAGAGCAAGAATATTGAGTAATAATAAAATTAAAGGAAAAAATGGGAGGGGGTAGTGATTTGTAAATCCTTTACTTTTGGAGTTTTGGGTGTTCTAATCGTACGCGTATTGCCATTTTAATGTTTCGATCATCTTGCCTAGCTTTTAACAGTATCAAAGATCGATGTGATCCATCTTATGCTAGTAGTATTCATCCAAATTTTCTAGGCAAGAACACAGGAGGAATTATTTGAATTTAACACTTTAACCAAAACTCTAATCATCACACGAAACTGTACTTTTCCTATCTTCTGTGAGATGTATCAGTATTTGGTTGGAAGTTTCACGATCAAACTGGACCTATTTGGTCACAATTTCAACGTCAACTTTTTCCCCCTTAGACCAATATGTCAGCTCAACATCGGTTTCAGCTAAAACCTGAACCTGCTGACACCCCTAAGTTAAAGCATGGGCATGGTTACAACATTGCTTATATCTTTCTATATGATAAGTTCTATGTTCTATTTGCTGATTATGAAGTCAGACAAACCTTGCAAAGCAGCTAGTCCAGTAAGCAGTTGAAGCATTAGGCGTCTTTTTTGGCCTCTGCAACAGCATCACGATTTCTCCAAGGATTGAGGGCTTCTCTAACTGCTTGAGCCTCGGGCGAATTCTCCCAAGCCAGCTTCTCTGATTCCAAAACTGTTACTTTATCATCTGCAAGATACAAAAGCCAAAATAAATTGACCATCAAACAATAAACTGACTTCAGCAGAGCGATTGAATCAGAACTTCCTTGTAATTAGAACTTTCTTAAACTAACTTTTCTGACTCACAGCGTGAGCAGTTGAATCAGTTTCAATATGGGACAGCAAACACCATGAATCAGTAGCTTCGTATAATTAAGAATCCATTAAAAAGTCTAGCCTTAAAATTTCCTCCCTTGAAAACTAGATCCACAGACACTGAATGTAAATAAATACGTATATATTTCCACTTTGACATAAAGGCTACAAATCTGCAAAAAACTCACCATGTCAATGACACATTCTAATAAGTTTATTAACTGTTTAATAGGTTCTTAAACTTAAAAGGTATTTAAAAGATCAATAAATTTCAATTTTATGTCTAATAGATCTTTGATATATTCGAGATTTTTTAAAATTCACAAACTCAATAGATTTGTATTTCTTTTTTTTTTTAAAAAAAAAAGTCTAATAAGTCATGTACCTGTTAAACACATTTAAGTTCAAGTGCCAATTAGACACTTGTTAAACTTCCGGACCACAATTCTAAAAGTTCTAGATTAATGGCAGCTAACACAATAGTATCGAAACTGAGATCAGCTACAGCCTCGAACTATACCGCGAATTTTATGGCTCATTACAATTTCAACTCAATTAAACTTCTTCACTTCGAAGTATGAAACACAAGAAATAAAAACTTAGTTTATATTTATTGACAAGCAAAATTTTCTTCAATCAACTTAAACAGAAGATCTTAGAATTAAAAAATAATAAAATAATTAAAAAAAAAAGATGGTAAAGAACTATTGAAAAACATCTTTCGATTCTCGTAGAAACATCAATTTTCTAAGATCTAATATAAAGACCTATCGGAAGACGAAGCAGCCATTACCAAAACTACTTCCACTAATTACTTGGAAACAAAAAGAATTTAAAGTGATAAACTGAAGAAGGAGGAAGAAGAAGGAGGGTTCTCACACAGAAGCCCGTCTTAATCATGAACATCTCCATGGAAGCTCCAATCAAAGCCGAAACTGCCCCAATCTTCACATACCAGTCTAGAAACTTCATTTGGACTGAGAATCAACAAAACAAATCATATAAAATTAATTATAAAATAGAATCCATTTTTCGTTTCCAAAAGCAAGCGGTGGTTTCTACTTGAAGTTTCAGAGATACTTACAGGGCTGAAGCTGTGAAGATAGCTGCGACGTCCTTCGGTTTCAGAGAGGAACTGTGTTTTTTTCCAATTTATTTTTTCTTTTCGTTCTTAAACATCAATCGAGAAGGCGGCAATTTCGAAATCCGGCCCAGAGAAAGCCCAACTACGCTTTTTTAGTAAAAGGCCCAATTAAGCGGCCCATAAACAAGCAGGATTAGAGAAGCAGGCCCATGAATTTAAAGTCTAATTCATTAATTTATGGGATTAGTACATTGATGAGCTATTTAAATATCCTAATTACATAAAAGGATAGAATTTATGAAATTTACAAATTTGTCTATCAACTGAATAAACGAGTATCACCTCTAGATGGAAACAGATTTTCTTTAAAAAGTAGTTTTGTACCATCTGCTAAAGCTTGAAGAACTCCCAAAGGACCAGCATATTCAGGTCCAATCCGTTGTTGTATCCGTGCGGATATTTCTTTTTCTAACCATACAATTACTAGTACGCTTATTGTGATTCCCAATACAGTAGTCAAAAAAGGAACAAGCACCCATAGAATTCCATAGACTTCTTTTAAGAATTCCAATCTAGAAAAAGAATTGATATCTTGTACTYGTGGTGTATCAATTATCATTTTAGAGTACCCATCATATAAATTACTTAAATAGCCTCTTGTATTTACAAATTCATTTTAATATGCAAAATTGATTAATTTGAAGGTTATAATTTAGATCCCATAATTTTAGGTTAATGATACTTCCCAAAATAAATTAAAACACCAAAACATTAAAAACAAAACCCTAGATTCCCCAAAATTGAAATCATAACCTCCCAAAATATCTCTAAATCCCGTCCAAAAATCTCTCAAATTCGAAATCAAGAACTTTTTTCGCTTCATCCATGAGACGTTTAAAACTTAAATTTTGGAGGACCCTTTCTACATTACTATAGGATATATGCGTTTATATCTTCTTATATACAACTATAAGATATATACACATATAAGATATATACACATATACAATATATACCTATATATACGAATATAATCAGGAATACTAAGAATATGAGACACTTAGAACTTCAATTTTCTATACACATAAACAAAATATCCTCATATATACCAATCTTAACGGAAGACTAATAATTACAAATGGTATGGAGGACCCTTTCTACAGAACTATAAGATATATGTATACACATATAAGATATATTCACATATACAATATATACCTATATATACGAATATAATCAGGAATACTAAGACTGTGAGACGTTTTGAACTTCCATTTTCTGTACACATACATAAAAAATATCCCCATATATACCAATCTTAACGGAACACTAATAAGTATCAATGGTAAAAACAGAAGGGGACAGGAGACGAGGAACACGTTGTCAACAGAAACTTTATTCAGCGATGGAAAATGAACGTCGTTGGAAACGTGCAAAAGAAATAAATACATTGTTCATAAAATCCCTGAAGATGGAAAATGAAGGTCTGGCCGTCGACGTCTTTGCACGTTGGAAACGAAGACAGCAGTAAACAAAAAAGATGGTTGGAGAAAATCGGAAGCAAACGAGGAAATCGAATCGGCAGCAAAAATATTCATTTAATTTAAATTTTGAATGGGGCCCACAACAATTAAATGAATATAATTACAAATTAAGGATTCAAATCTTTAAAATTTAAAAATTATAATAAAATAAAAAGCAATAAATAAGGGTAGAAACGGTAATAAAATAAAATCCTAACTGCAAATATCTAAAAGTGTAAATTTTGAAAACTAAACACATCTATGTAATTAAGATTTTAAAATAGCTCTCCCAATATATTATCTCTTAACTTATTATATAATATTTCAAGACGGATAGACTTGAAACAAGACGGATAGATTTTCTTGGATCATTTTATTGGTGCCTGGTGGACATGTGATTGTCAAATCAAGACAAAACGAATGAAGAATCAGAGGGAGAAATTTCTCATCAATAACTGATTGGAAGCATAAATAAAGAAGTCTAAACTATATATCAAGACGAGCACGTATAACATCGTAGCAGCATGTCAAAATAGAGGCATAAATTGAAGGTTGATTTACCTTTTTCAACCCACTGTTAAAAAATTTCAAATTAAGAAATCTAAAACTAACTAGTAAGTAGACTTCACACAAAGTCCACATGTTAAGCTAACCAAAGTTTATGTTGAAAAACAAGTCCCATTTTGAAGTAAACTCCAACTTTTAGTAACAGAAAGTTGTAACAAATCAGCTTGAAAATAGCTACACCTCTCTTTACAAATTCGCAAGTCAACGTTAACCTCTCTCTCTTATTTCTTTTAGTCGATTTATATGCTATAGAAATTAGTCTTAAAAAAGTTTAAATACTACTTCAGTCGCTTTACTTTAGTTTTGGTTTATTTTAGAACACCATATTTTAAAATATTCATTTTTGTACATATAATTTTAATTTTTGTTCATTTGAGTATATATATTTTCAAAATTTCTATTTTAATTCCCGTATTTTTAAAAAATGATAATTTTAGTCCGTTCATTTTTACTTTTAATTAATTTCTTCAACCATTAATTTTGCATAACACTTCAGTTATTTCTTTATATGTAGTTATACATTTGTGTTAATAAATTTTTCTTATATATAAATAATTTATTCAGAAATTACAAATACAAAATACGTGAACGAAATTCAACGTTTTGATGCATTATCGAGCGCGTGGATCCCACCATGCACGGAAAATGAGTAAAAGATTTTGGGCTTTTCTGTGGAGAGGTGGGCCCATCATTGCTTCAAGTGCACTGTAAATGGGCCTTTTAAGCCCACTTTCTTCGTCAGGTTGGAAGCTAGCATAGCAGCAGCCAGATCAGATTCCAGACCATCGTCTTCCCAGAGTATCATTGTTTTCCCCTTAAAAAACTCGTATTAAAATTAAAAAAATAATAATAATAAATGAATCCATAAATTTCCCACTCCTTTTACTCTTCCCCTTCTTTTCTCGCTTTCTGCTCTGATTCACTCTTAAATCTTGGATTCTTCTTTTGATTTCGTGGGGTTTATTACAGAAATGGCTGCAGTTCAGCCACTTTCAAATGGGGTTTCTGAGATTACTCCAGAGGTTAGTTAGTTTTTTTTTCTTTTTTTCAAATTTAATTTATTCTCTGTCTTCTGCATGTGAGTTTGCATTTTGATTTATCTTCAAGTTGATTTTGGGATTATTGTTTCAGCTGTTTTAGAGTTGTACAATTGGTTTGATACTGTCCTGTTCTTCCGAGTTATGACATGGATTATTACTACAATCATTCTGAGAAATTATGATTCATGT
>NW_019104499.1:1007534-1020644 GCF_001995035.1 Momordica charantia | reverse complement strand
AAAGAAAGTAGTAAAACGATCACATATCATAGATTCATAAATCTATCTAATAACATTGCCTAATCTCTTATTTACATCATATTTTAATAATTAAAATTTTGAATCACAATAGGACTTGAATGGATGGATGTTTGGAAAATCCTTGATACAATACACTGGCTTGAGGATCGATCATCAGTGAATGCCCCGGACGAGTAGTGAAGTTGGAAGCCACAAGGTGACTCGCTTAGAACAATGTGGCCTAGACAAGTCTCCCTTAAGATAATTCACATAGGGAGCTCGGGCTTGCAATTGTTCTCGAGTTTTTATAATTAAAATTTAAAACATTGAAGTTATTTTTGCATATCGTGGCTTCGATGTGGGAAGACGATTAACAGGACATCCTTGATCCTTATAGTTCTTATTATTCTTTTTTAAAATGTTATGTCATAAGATCACAATTATAGAATGAGAATTCGAACTTACAATCTCCTAAAGGAGATCGAAATGCCTCTTACAATTGGACTATGCTCGGGTTGGGTTGCGGGCATCCTTAGAGTTACTTAGCTGCATCATAGAAATATTTGTGGCATTGAACTTGGAGAAACCATTAAAATGGGAAGAATTTGTGAGCTAAAAATAAGTGAAATATAAAATTATTTATTCTTAATAGAATAAAGAGTCTGAGATGTCTTTCATATCATTACAATGTAAAATTTTACTGTCCCACATGAAAATTTTCCATTGTGAGTTACAACTTAATTATGTATAGAACTGCCTGGATAGACAATGAATCTAATATGACTTTGTATTTGTATCCGAATATTTGTAATTAGCAGGTTGATGTTTTAAAATCCGAAAATGAACAGACTTCCGATGCTGGACGTAGTGGGAGACGTCCTGATATTTCACTTCAAATACCCCCAAGATCGTCCGGCTTTGGTAAAAGCCGTAGTGGAAAAGGTTTACTCCAATCTCAAGCTTCCAATAATGGTGTTTTATCTCCAGGAAGCTTCTTGAGGGCTTTAAGCTTTAAGAGAAAAGGCATTGTTGCTGAGGGTGAGAGAAGTTCACTTTTGAGTTCGGACCCGAGGACAACTGCTGAAAGTCCAATAATGGCTGCTTTTGCTTCGGCATTTTCGTGGAAAAGATCCTCCTCTCTCCCAGTTACTCCAGCATCAAACTTGTCCCCCGTGGTTCCCCTCCCTGCCACAACAACTCCGATTGAAACCGATGAAAGGCCAATCCCACGTGTGAGTTATCTCGTATTACATTCATTTTTTAACTTTTGACATACAAAAACTTGCTGGTACCTCAGTTTCTTGGTTCCTTGCCTCTTTTTATCATTTTATAGTTCTTATTATATTGACACGAGCAATGGCGCTTGTTTCAGAACCGTAATTTGGTCTTCTAATTGTGGTTAATTCTTGCAGAAAGGAGCAGTCCGTACAGTTTCGAGGTCTCTATCCGTGCCCGGTAGAAATATCGTTATAATACGATCTACATCTTTCGTTACCCGTAATGTGCATTCTGAGGCCAGTACTAGTTCTGGTAAAAATCCATATACCCTACTTTCACTTTCAGTTCACTTTCACTCTTGTTTCAGCTAATACTTGATAGTAATTAATCAGCTTGTTTAGATTAATCCTTCCTTTATTACTAACTTAAATATTGCTTTATAGTTTATACCATGAGCACTCTTCATGTCCCATAGACACCGAGACATGGCTTTATTACGGGGCGCAATATTACGTACTATATATATATTAGGTCCATAAATTATTTAACCTAATTTGAATATAGTACTTACTATAACATTTAACTACATGTGTCATAAGCATAATGATACCTGAAATAAATAAGTTTCTTATTCTATGTGTAGACATGTCTATTTCATTGAATTAAAATATAGGATATTTTCTACTTCGTCAATAAAATGTATCCCGACGTTAGATCATCATTTTTTCAATGAATCTTGATGTCTAGTGAGAATAAGGATTTGATTGAAAAAGAATGAATACATAGAAGGATAAAATTAAAACTTTTAAAAGATTAGAGACAAAATTGAAAAGTAGTACCAACTTTAGGGACGATTATATATTTGAACCTAACACGAACTATTTCCATGTATCAGATGAAAATGGTTCTGCTACCTTGGAAAACGACGATGAAGAAATTGCTGAAGAGGAAGCAATTTGTAGAATTTGTCTTGACCCATGTAAAGAAGAAAACACTCTCAAAATGGAATGCAGTTGCAAAGGAGACCTCAGGCTTGTACACAAAGATTGTGCAATTGAATGGTTTAGCAGAAAAGGAAACAAGAACTGTGAAGTCTGTAGGCAGGAAGTACAGAATTTACCCGTCACGTTACTCCGAATTCCCACCACCGCACAACGGGACAGAAGGCAGTCGCAAAATCAACAAACTTTCCGTTCACAGGCGATCAGGTATAACCTATAAAACACGGACACGGCAAAAAAGGAGGAGTGTCTGTGTCGGACACGGATACGTCCGGACACGTGTCCGACACGCAATTTAAAGTGTCCGAATATTAAATTTTTTATTTTAATTTCAGACACGTGGGGACACGTTTTGGACACGGGAGGGACACGCCAGATAAAAAAATATTGTTTCCTTAGCCCAATTTTGGAAGTCCACGAAGTTTGGCTGAAATCTCAACAACTTAAACTACAAAAAAAAAACCCTAAAACGCTACCTAGTGACCCACCCTTCTGTTGGTGTGAGTTAAATTAAATAAGCTCTATTCTTACTTCCTTTTTTCCCTAATTTCATATGAATTAAACTGGAGTAGAATATGATTTACTAAATTAGGATGACAACTTCGACCCAATAATCAAATTCAAATCCTTCTCTAGGATTTTTTAGTGGATTACATTTACTATTTTTATGCTTTTTAGTGGGGTACATCTTCAACCCAATAAATTTACTTGACATTTATGTTTTTTAGCGAAGTATATTTAGCATTTTTATGTTAAATTTACCTATATCTTAAAAAAAATAATAAATAAATAACGTATCCCCAGCGTGTCCGTGTCTTAGTTTTTTAGAAATTGACGTATCGCCGTGTCCTGTCGTGTCCGTGTCCGTGTCCGTGTCCCGTGTCCGTGTCCGTGCTTCTTAGGGTATAACAAACAGCTCATCGCAATTTGGATTTGTTAAACTTTATCTGAAAGGTTCTGTTATTCAACTGAACGGTTTCTGTTTCTTGATGATGTTTGAAAATTTCACGCTCGTTTCTGGTTTTTTGTTTCTTATACCTGAGTGAAAACTGTAACTTGACTTCTGCATTTTGTTGCAGTGTTTGGCAGGACTTTGTGGTGCTTGTTTTAATCAGCACAATATGCTACTTTTTCTTCCTCGAGCAGCTTCTGGTATGCCATTTTCCAAATTTCTTTACGAATTATTTCTGCTCGATGTTATCCCCTCGCAGTACTTAGATTTCGTTAATGTTCAATTCTGCTTTCATTCACGTCGAACTGTAATATTGGTGTTTTTGCCTTAATTATTTGTTTTTAGATTCATGACTTGAAGACTAAGGCGATCGCTTATGCTGCGCCGTTTGCATTGGTGTTCGGTCTCCTGTCATCGATATTGTCTGTCATCCTCGGTAGAGTTCACCACTAAATTTTAAATACTTTTCTTTAACTGATTTATTTATGATTCTTAATATTTGCCTGCTTGTTTAACTTTACAGCAATCAAGGAGTACATATGGACATATGCAGCTCTTGAGTTTGCACTTGTAGCTATCATTCTTCATCTATTCTATACTTTGGTGAGTAAAATCTTCATGCATGAGACATAGCAAATTTGGTTTCATTCTTGTGAGATCTCTCTTAATTCATATTAGAAAGGGACCAATTCAGTCTTAAATTTGGGTTGAAAGATGAAAATTCAAGCAAAGGAAAATATTTGCCTATACATCGATCAGTAAGAATTTCTATCACATTATTTTATTGGCTAAAAAATTTAGTGGGTTCTGCTTATTTTTTGAACACTGGACTACTACTAGAAACTAGAGACTACGAACTCCAATTGATTGGTGTATAGTGTATAGGAAAAGTATTATTCCGTTAAAGAACGCGACCTTGTTTGTGAAGAGGAACAAATAGGGATGCATACAAGTTGGTTTGGGTCGGTTTTTGGCAAAAACCAAGGCCAAAACTGTTTCTGAAAACCAAATTGACCCGACCCGATTGAAATCTTCAACTTTACCTTAGGTAAAAGAACACCTTGGCAGCAAGGATTCGACTTCCCTGCGATAGGGTTGTGTGAAAGGAAGTTGATCGTGGATTATCTATTAGCTTGGAATTGATTCTACCAGAACAATGGGGGGCATTCATCGAATCGAATCTATGAAGCTACAAGATTCAAATGCTTCTAGCACGAGCCAATCTTTCCGTCGTGGTTCCTTTACTACATCATAATGACAACCTTCTTTTGGTCTTTGTTTGCAGCTGAAACTGAAGGCCATTCATGCCATATTGCTGTCTGCTGTCTTGGGTTTAGGTGTGGCTATGAGCCTGAACGCTCTATACATTAATTACTACATTTGGCGAGTTCGAGTTGCTCAGAATCCTAACCCGGTATGATCAAATTCTAAAGACGATAAGCCCCCAAGATTACTGAAGATAATTCGGTTCATGAACAGCAAAAATGCAGGTAGATTCCATTTTACAGAAAATTCAGGTATCCCAAGAGTAACGATCATCATCTCAAATGTACGTATCGACAATATCAATAGATGGGATCGAGCGGAAGCTACAACTGGTAGTGATGAACGAAGATTATGCTTGAACTTTGAAGACATGTATCAATGCACCGTATATATTTTTCGTATAGCGAATTCTGATCCGTTGGAAGCAGTTTTCTGTTATATCTTTGCAATGTCATGTACAAAAAGACTTAAAAAGGCCATGAGTATCCACTACTCAAGCTTGTAAATTTTTAGCAGCAGTTCCACTCTCAAGTAGTTTCTCAACTTTTATGAGCAAATTGAGAAAATTCTAATCTTCTGGAAAAAGATCACATTATTTAAATCAACAGGGTTTTTATTTTTTGATTGAAAATTAGGATAAGCTATACTCAACTTGACAAATCAACCGTTTAATTAATTAATTATATATAAATTCATTGGTAAAGTTTAATGCAGAAAAATTTCAACCATAAGTCTTGATTATATGGGTTTGGTTTGAATTCTTGTTTCTCATTTCTTTCTTTTTCAGTAAAAAAAAATTACAACTACATTGAATAACTGTTTATTATTATTTTTAATTAAAAAATAAAAGAAAACAAATTTGATAACATCTATTGTTTTCTAAAATTTTAAATTAAAAAGAAAAAGAATAAAAGTTTTGTATGAAATTTAATGTTTTAATTAAATATTCAAAAACTTTACTTTTTAGATTTATTATACTTTTAAAAATTAAAATAATAAAATAACATTTTTATCCATATTTTGAAAAATACTGAAAACGTGAAGAAACAAAAAAACCCTCCTTTTGTTGTTTTTTAAATTTCTACCCAATTTTGAAAATAATTTTTAAATAAGAATTAAAAATAGATATATTCACCAAATAATTATGTTTCTCAAAAAATAAAAAATAAAAAATAAAAAACAAAAAATAAAAAACAGAAATGTTACTGAACAAACACCTAAAAATTTTCATCATTTAGATTGTATAAAGTTACTTGATTTATATTACATCACTCGGTGAAATATGGTTGCACATCGACGAGTTAAAAACAATAAAAAGAATAAATAAAATGATAAAACATGTACCTCTCTTGTTCTCTTACAGCATAAAAATTTACATGAAACTAAAGAAAGCTAATATATACTATATAGAGCACATCAAAACTATGATTAAAGTTTAAAAAAGGAAAAAACTATGATTATAATGTACAGACTGCAACACCTAGAAATAACATAACCCAAGAGAAAATCAACGAATAAGTAATAAAGTTATTGATGTTTAGCAACGGGATGGAACTTATTGCCATCTTTTTTGAGCCATATCGTTGAACGAGTCCTCTTGACATGATCTACGAAAAGACGATGCCTGCAGAGAAAGATCGACGTTATCAAGAACAAGCATCAAATGGTGTTTGCTCTTAGGATGTGTGAGGTTTGTTTCATTTCTATTTAATGTTTAAAAGGACGTCGTGTAATCAAGATGAAGATCAACTCGAGCTTGATGAAGGCTAATTTTCTATTCAGATCAAACTAATGGCAGGGATCATCTCAAACCCATTCAAAACTTTAGGAATAAAACTGTTTTCTTTGGTGAAAGTTCAGGAGATAAAAAGACAAATAAATTTTTAGCTGTAATTTAACAAATAAATTTTTTTATGAAAAAACTGAGCTTTTATGAAGAGAAGTGAGTAATTTAACAAATAATAAAATACCCGACCTTTCAAACTCGAGCTTCTGAGTTACAATCCCATTCAGTAGCAGCTCGGAACTATACACTGCAGCGCCTACAAGCAAAGGACACTTAGTAATTTTCTAAAAACGAAACGAAGCTATAAATTTGGTTACTCATTTGATAACAATGTTGTTTTTCTTTTTCCCTTTTTGTCTGTTTTTAAAATTAATTTTATTGTATTTACTTAGGTACATACTTTCTTCCTAACGCTATAAAAATCATAGTCAATTTTTCAAAAAAAAAAAGAAAAAGTTTTTGAATGCTTTTTAGATCTAGTGAGTAGATCTAAAAACAAAGAAAACAAAAAATAGAAAACGTTATCAAACAGGTCTCAATTATCCACTTCGATGCTATAAAAATGAAAAGGGTCAATATTAACTAACCTTTTTGAAGAAAAGGCAAGCAGAAATCATAATCTTCTTCACATGACAATACCAACAAATCATCTGGAATTTGGTCATCCTTCAGCATAGAACGCCCAATTCTCTCCACTGCCTGATAGCATCACAACCATCATCAGCAAAAAGAGAAGGGAGAAGAGAAAAAATCATTCAGACCAAACAAACTAGTAGATAATTTTGTGTCAAACCAAACAAAAGCATGTACAATCCCATGAAATTGCAGAAGCAAAAAAAATACAAATACATGTTCTAAAATGACTTTTGTAAAATATGTTTAATTATAAATCATTTTGATATAATTAAAAAGTATTTTTGAATGATTAAGGTTTGTTTTCAAAAGTAATTTCAAAACTGTCAAATTAGCTAAAAGGAGTGTAAGACTAAGACCCAAAAAAAACTTCATAAAAAATTTTAGGCAAAATCATAGTGTAACAGAAATAGTCATTCTCCAAAATGCAATATTACCAAATAGCACTGTCTTAAAACAGTGATTTTGGCCGGCAAAAATCACTCCCAAACATGCTTGAATCAATGAGAGAAGTAAGGCGAAACATACTTGACCCTTTACCGCCTTGATCAAACTCAAAATGACGTCTTTCCCAGGCTTTGTATTTGGGGTAATTAAGACTCGTCGACCCTGTGGAGCTTACCATTGTGAAAACTAAAGATTACAGAAGGCAAAAAACAAAGGCACTTGGTTAAACATTGAGAAACAAATCACCTCTAGAAGAGGGCGCTGCCGAGCACAAGCCAAGGAACCAGGCATACTAAATCCAAATTCCTTCTCTTTTTTGGCATCCCGTAGGATGTAATTTTTTTCGTCGATGAAGCAGCTCGCCTGTCCACAACTCTCAATCCATAGGTGTGTCACCACAAGCTTACCATGAGCAATGGCCTCTAACATATTCCTCGTACGAACAAATTTATCCGCTATGAAATGCGTCGCCTCGGTCATGGATGGTGCCACGGTAACCCCAAGGCGAGCCAACGTCTGAAAGAGAATCAATAAGGATGATGAATGATTAGTTGAAGAGACCACCTTACACGCAGGAGCTAAAAGAGTATGGGATCTGAAGACTTAAATTACCTTCTTTTGCTGTTTGATTATGTCCTCATCGAGGTGTTGGCTATACAAGACTCGAACTTCGTTCATATCTTTTCGCTTCCTTGATTCAGTCGATAAGGATCCCGATACAAGCCCCGTCGCAGTTAAGTCACGGATTTCTTTCAGAAGACATGATTTTGAGCGGCTCTTTTTGCATGATTGTTTGTAGTACTCGTTGCCCATACAAACTGGTGATGCAGCATTTACAGGTGTTCTACAGTTATCAGGCGGAGTAGTACAAACCAAGATAGATGGTTTACGCCTTTTACTAGGAGATTCCTCCAACGTAGTCCTTACAACAGACGAAACTGTACGTCCATCATTCTTTTTGTTAACATTCATATCGACGGTTAAACTTAAAACATGAGCATTTTCTGCATCTGTTCTGTCAACAGTTGGTCCTTCCAAGTTCTCATTTAAAGAAAGAGGCGAAAGCAGACGTAATGATGATCGTGTTTTCTGTGTGTTACGCGACCTTTTGCGCCGGTTCACAGTTTGCCCGAGAAATTTATCAGATAGACCGACCTCACCAGCTAACATACCACATGAACTTCGTTCTCCTGCAGAGTTAATTGCATCATTTTTAGTGCCTTTTTTCGTCTTCATATTGAGTGTTTTAGAAACTGCCTCAGTAGCTTTCGTTCTCTTTGCTTTAGCATTTTTTGATTGATTAGCTATCCTCGAACGCCTAGTTCGATGAGCAACAGGTGAAACCTCGACAACTTTTTCACATAAAGGCCACTTCTGAACCGTCCTACATCCATTATTGGATACACAACCAGAGTTTTCGTTCTCACTGATTTTATCAGCATTTGTCCTCTTACCCTTCCCCGGCATTTTTACAGTCTCATTTTCACAAGACTTGATGAGATTTCCAGAACTCCTCTGTGACAACACCCTTTGCCTGTTTCTTTCAGTATTGACTGTGTTTCTTTTCTTAGCACGTCCCCTTTTAGCAGATTGCCTTAAGTTCAAGCTATAGTCTGGTTTTCCAGCAGGAGAACCACCAAAAGAATCCTTCCGACTATTTTCCAAACGTTTATTTTCTCCATTATTAACTAATTTATCGATATTCCCATCATGGAATAATGCTTCCATTGCTTCGGCTGCCATCTGAGTATCAAAACCGACATTAAGGACTTCTTGCTCATCAGGCTCGATGACATCATCTTCCAACTGTCCCTTACATGGAACGCCATCATTCTGTTGGTCCAATTTCTTACGTAGGTTCTTTTTACATTTGATGGTGGTTTCTCGGGTTGACTCATTGTTCTCTTTTCCTTTACCCAACTCTAGACGTGATTCAGAACAAAAAAACCTTGATTTCGTATTCTCAATACTTAAAGAAGATCCTTCCTTAGCACCATTCGAGTCCGGTCTTCTTCCTTTCAGTTTTCGAGGTTCTGTAAAGAACTCTTCCTTCCTTCTGCAGAAAAGATCCCCACCTGTCTCATCTTCCCGATTATCGTCCCAGTCAAAAACTTTTGATTCTCCTACTCTTCTTATACAGTTAACAATGTTAGCCAGATCATATTGTCCTTTTGGGTTAGGAATTGACTTTGATTGTACCATGGCATCCAGTTTACAGGTACCTCCTCGATCAAACTCCATGGAGTTATCTTTAAGAAACTTTTCGACAAAATCAAGAGCATTATCTTGCGTTAAATCGCCGGGTTCTTGAGAGTCGACATAGCTTAACCCTGCCAACTGATCACCATCATATGCAGTCAATTCATGAAGATCTCCTAAATCATTAGCAGGTGTAGAATCCTCAGTAAAAAGTTTTCTCACTGCTGAACTGCCAACCCTGCACTTAATGTTACCTAGCTCTCCAGCATTCGCACAGCATTGCCCAAGATTGATCTGCCGATCAACGTGATTATCTTTCAAGGATGACTTTTCTATATCCTTGTCACTAATAACAGAAGATGGCCAGGGGTTTCTAGTTTGTGAGGCAGAACTGCGGGCTGCAGCTAAACCAGAGGCACGCAATGAGGCTGCACGAATCGAAACAAGTCGTGTGGGCCCTGCAAAGGTGAAATAAAAGAAAACTGAATTCATGACTTCTTAAGAGAATATAAATTATTTTAAGCATATTGCTTGAATGAAACAATCACAATTTGCAGCACAGAAAACATCTCATGATCACTTTTATCAGCCCAAGAAAAACTATATATTCTATTTTTTTCCCTACCCTCTGGCCTCTTGGCAAAGACATCATTCGACTAAAGTCTAAAACTCACCTCATCAGGATGATGAATACTGAAATCACATTCGAAAAGTTAAGGAAAATATAATGTGATAGCTCAAAACATTATTAATAACATATTGTAAATATCTTGATGTCTGTGTTCACGATAATCGATAGTATGAACATAACATTCTGAAAACAAGGAACTACTACAACACTACTCTAAAACTACTTGACGTACACAACAAACAAACCAAATTATATCTCATTCAAACTCCGCTCCTGCTCAAAGCTACAAGAAATAGATGTATCTAATTGCCAATGATCGAGAGAGTTACACAAAGACTTGTTATTGGTCACTGGTTTAAAAGAATAATACCTGAATTACATTTTTTATCAGTCGACTTATCCGGGAGCTCCTCATAATCCTTCCTCCCGTCTCGTTCAGGAAGAGAGGTCAATAGGCCTTTCTCCCAATCCACTAATTGGTCAAAACTTTGGGCTGATTCATCACCAGATAGATCCTCATCACTATTAATTTCAGTTGTGTCTGTTCCTTCATCATCATAGCAATCAGTGCCAACGTCATCATCAAAATCATTCAATATTTGAGTGTTGAAGTCCATATTTTCAATGCAAGTGGGAATAGGATCATCATCGAGTAGTTGGGTTTCACCACAGAGACTCAAGATTTGGGTTTCACCTGCAATATCAAAGGCTTGAGTTTCTCCGGCAGGATTCGCTATTTGAGTTTCAAACTCATCATCTATGGGATCCACTGCTTGACTTTCTCCAGCAAGATCCACTACTTGAGTTTCAAACTTGTCGTCATAAAAATGAGTTGTTCCTGAAGAATTTGAAGCTTTATTGCTGTTCTCACAAGTCATAGGATCAATCAAAATGAAACTAAAATAGCTTCCAGTCACAGCCACTATAATCTATTTGTATGTGATTTGTGGCTGGAAAAAGCTCACTTTTACTCCTATACTTGATGATCAAGTGAGTCAATTTTAGCCTAAATCTTACCGCCATCAAATTGAATCATAAACTTAAACATGTGGTGAAATAAAAAAATTAGAAAATTGTTTAATAACTAACCAATAATTCATACTAAATTCAACCTAAAAAACACTCGAAATCAGTCCATAGAAATATCCAAACCCAACCATTACGAAACCTAGCTACAAAATCAAGTATGTTAAAGAAAACCTCAAAATGTAGCAATAAAATGCCCAAACTCAACCAATATCAATTTGACGAAATCATCAACAGTCTAAGGTTAAAATTCACACACCAAATACAATTAAAAAAATGAAAATTTCCCACAGTTTAAATAGTCACCACTGAGCACTGCTAAAAGATCAGAGCTTTGTATCTCAACTCTTAAAAAGGTGGAATCCAAGAACAGTCCCCAAGAAAAATCATTCACAATATGAAAACTTCGAAAATCACACTAAAATACATGGAAAAGTAAAATCCAGCAACTTCAGAAACACAATGGGTGAACATCGAGGCCAAAACTTTTACCACATTAAAATCACTTCAAGCGAAAATTATACAAAAATCAAAATCTTTTACCAGAAGAGGTGGTCGGTGAAAGATGGCCGTCAAACACTTCAGTATCCGTACAATCAATATCCTCGGGATCGCTCCCAGAAGAAGCCATTTCAATTCTTCTGCAGCAAAGAAAATCCAACAACGACGAACCGCGAAACTATTGCAGAAAATTGGTTCTAATCACTGACGGAGAAACGTCGGAGATAATTTAGCCGGCGCCGGAAAGTTGATCGGAAGAGGGATTAAGGATCAGGGACGATATGGCGGGAAGGTGAAAGTGAGGGGTGAGGGTTTTGGAGGGAAAAAAATGAGTGAGACTATGGAAACTGATCCCAGCGGCGGCTCCCACGGAAGAGGCATCTTCCAAAATGAAAAAAAGGGTAATTTTCAAAGAAAAAAAATTTAATTAAAATTTTGTGAAATGTAATTAAAAAATTATACCGAAAGCTGCGGTGGGATTCATCGGTCCTAGTCAGCAAGCCGTTACTCTTGCTTTAGTAGCAGCCGACAGCTGTCATTCTTTAATTAAATTAATTTTAGGGTAAAATACTTAGTCCTTATTTCGTCCATTTTGATCCCTGAGATTTGAGGTACGTGTCTAATTGGCCCCTAAAATTTTAAAATAAACATGTTTGGTCTTGAGATTTAAAATATGTGTCAACTTGGTCCCTCAAGTTTTAAAATAAACACTTTGGGTCTCCGAAGTTTGAGAAATAGTTTTAAATGGTCGTTTTTTTTACTGTTAATTAACTAATGTTAAAATGAAGTGACGGCGACGGCAAATACGTGGTGGTCATCAGAAAAAGCAAGAGAAGGAGAGAGGAAAAGATGGGGAGAGGAGGGAGAAAGCACCATCACCTACACATATATCATTTAATTAATATAATTTGTCACATCAGCAACTACAATAAACAAATTAACTGTAATTTGTCACATCGTTATAATATTAGTTAATTAACAGTAAAAAAAATCATGGACCATTTAAAACTATTTCTCAAACTTCAAGGACCAATTAGACACATACCTCAAACCACATGACCAAAAGTGTTCATTGAAAATTCAGGAACCAAGTAAACATCTACCTCAAACCTAGGGATAAAAATTGAAATAAAAATCTAAGACGAAACAACTTAAACATTTTTATTGTTGTGCTAGATCCGCAATTAAGCCTATGGATCCTTAGGATTGGTGTAGTCGTTTAATATATTATATCCCGTAGCGTCGTTTCAGATCATGGATCGAACCAAATATCACAACTTCTTCTACCCATCCTGTATATTGTCCTTTTTGTTCTGTCTTGGAATACAAATTTTTTAGTAGACGAGAATTTACGAAAAAGGTTCTTCATACTCATAGGGAGAACAACTATTTTTTATGTGAATTTGACATAACAGGTGAGAAACCACTATTTATAAATTAACAATTTAAT
>NW_019104499.1:983194-1007424 GCF_001995035.1 Momordica charantia | reverse complement strand
GATTACAGAAGTAGGAAAATAAGGGAGGTTTGGTAACTATTTTGTTTTTAAGCTTTGAAAAAATAAATTTTCGGTAACCAATTCAAAAAATCACCTTTTAAATTTTAAATAAATTTGGAAAACGAAAAAAAAAAAGTAGTTTTTAAAAATAAAGGTATGTTGTTTAAAATCTCACTTTTCTTTTTAATGTTCAACATTTATTCTTGACATAATATCTATAACAAATTTCTTTGAGGTTCTAAATTTTTTTCCTACCTAAATTTTTTCTTCTAAAACACTTGTTTTCTCTCTACAAAAAAGTTATTAATATGTGATTTTTGTTTTTAAAAACCAAAATCAGAAATCTAACGGGCTCTAACTTAAAATTAAAACTAAATTTTTTTTTTTCCGTTTGAATGTTGAAGAAAAATTTTTATCGCTTTTGATTTTGTTCTTCCGATAACAAAATTTTCAATAGTTTCTCGCCCTTGATCATCATAATTTCTCAAAGTTAAATTCTCGGAGAGATTATAAAATATTTAGAAAAATCCTTTGTGATATAATTTAGGATAGATTAAAAATATTTAAGGCTGTATCAAAATATATATTTATACTAATCATCATTGAAAAATTGTCAACTCATTAATTTTTTAAAAATTATTTTAATTTTTGCATTTATTTCTCTTAGTCAAATATTTAGTAGGGTTATGTGGTGCATTTATCTCACTTAGTTGTTATAAGATACTTCAGTTTGTTGATTTGCTTAACCGGCACATTACCTCACCCCGTTATGTTATGGAATGGAAGAGTTTTTTAAACTGAATTTAAAACCAACTACAAAAGAAAATCTACGCACTCAATGATGGTTGTGGCACAAAGTACTCTTGTACACCTACGTCATTTGGCTCACACACAACCTCACCCAACTAAGGGCTGTATTGCTTTGAGGGTCGTAATGACGTGGTTGAATGTAGAGCAATCCACCACTACCCTTCATCAATCAGGACTTAAATATTTTAAATTACCAAATGCAATATTGTTTTTATTTATTAAAAGAGAAAATGAAAAATAAGAAATAGAAAACAAAAACAAGATAAAAGAAAAAATATATATATATTACCAAAAGAATTGCCCATTCAATTCTCCACTCTTTATCTAAATGATCTAAAAAGTCATATCTCAATCAATTAAAATACATCTAATTTTCATCCGTTGATTATTTTAGAAGTCGAATAGAAAAAAAAGTAAAGAAAACCAATAAGAAAATCTTACCAGCCATCAAATAAACTCAGATAACTATTCTAAGAACTCGTGGTAATGTATGTTTTGCCTTCCAACTTAGAACAAAGTATAATGTGGAGGGGCGAGTTTCCAGTAATTCATCAGCAGCAAATTTGGATGACAAATCTGTAGGAGAAAGATGGACACATAATTTTAACATTTCATTTTGTTAAGTGAAGAAATTCATCATATTTTCCTTGGCAAATAAGGTCCAGCTAGCTACAAACAAAATTAAGGGTGATTTCACAATGATAATTGAAAATGTTAGAACAAACCCAGAGTAATATGAGCGAGAAAACTTCTCTTTCTCCCAAAGCCAGTGTGGATCGAAACCAGCACAGACTCCTCATCTAAACAAGCTGTTGTTTGCCAAGGCATCTCTTAAAAAACGCTTCATTTCGGTTCAGTTCATTGCACAAAGGCTCCGTTGAGGCTATTAGATACAGAGGTATACAATGGCATTGCTGCCTATGGTTTTTATCGTCCTGCCTGATCGGGTCAATAAAAAAAATATATCGGTAAAGCGGCAGGATCAAGCTCCAAGCAACCTCTCAAGCTACCGCCCCTCTCATCTGTCAGCCGAAAAGCGGGAATCCGGTGGGAAAATCGTAGAAGCTCGACTCGGGTAATTACCATAGTGACGGTTGAAGAATCACCTTTGGTCTTAGCCTTGAAGACCGAGTTGAAACCATGGACGCGGTCCAAGACCAAGACTTCTTTTTGCAAATCGTCGTCCTCAATGACTTCTACTATAACATATTCACATTTATCCATATCTGAACATCTGATTTCAGGGGTCCAGTTCTTGTATAATGCCCAAACCTCACCCAATGAAGGAGAGATGTAGAACCCATTCTTAGGAACAGGAATAGTTCTAACCAGATGAGAAAAGGATTTGGTGGAGTAGTAGCTGTGCATCTTAGTCCTCTGAGTTCTAAATCTCCCACAAGAAATCGGCATACTTTTATCGTGCCATTCAATAGTATCGTCTGGCAGTTCAGAGGACTCCAGCCACAACAATCTCAATTCGAACTCCGGTTTGTGAGTTATTTTCTTGATCTGAGCATAATACTTCGGTAAGGCATCCTCATCACTGTACAATGCCCAGACCTGACCAACCCGAAACTTCTCAGAAGTTTTATCAACATCGAAGTTGTGGAATTCAGGGTCTGGAATCTCATAAGCCTCAGCCACATCACCATCGTCGCTTTTAGTATCAGCATCGGCTTTGTGTGTGCCTGCATCTCCATTAGGCCCCGCCGTGGACTTCAATGTGTTAAGACCAGCATTGGCAGCCACCTTCTTTAAATGCTGGGGGATGGCGATCTCCGGAACATTGGGGGGAAGAGCGGCTGGATCAAGTTCAAAAGAACCTTCCGGAACATCATCTCTTTCATCGCCTGTGAGTGGAAACGAAGGAACCTGGTGGGAGAACCTGAATAATTCAGCTGCAGGGACTCTAAACGAATTTTCTCCTTCCTTGACCATTCGACAAAAGAGACACGAAAAGCCTTTCACCTTGGCTAGGAGTGCAACATCTATACCAGATTCTTTGCTATATTCTGACAATGTCTCAGCAAACTCATACTCATACTGGCAATTGGAATCACGGTTGTAATTCTTATCCCAGTTTTTGAAGAGAGCCCAAATTTGCCCTTTCCTAGGATAAATTTTGAAAATATCTTTACGGCCGCCTTTGACCAAAGAAACAGCATGAGAAAACATCGAGCCACAATCTGTCATGGTCTCAGTTGCTCCAGATACAAATTCACCACAAGAAACTGGCACTTTTTCATCAACACATTTGCTTTGGCACTCATCATTAGCTTCTGGCTCTAGCCAGGTGATCTGAACCTTGAATCCAGAAGGAAACACTTTCTTGACCCGAGCATAGAATCTAGGCATAGTATCAATATTATCATACATAGCCCAGATCTGCCCAAGTTTGAAACACTCTCGGTTCCGTAGTTTATCAAAATCATTGAAATCAGGATCAGAACATGAGAACAAATTAACCTCGGGATCACCAGCTGACCCCATGCTTCTCTGAGAATAATCGTTATCTAATGTTTCTTTATGGCTCACCTTCTTACCACCCTTGCTTCTACGCGATAAGCTCGCTTCAGAGCAATTATGTCCTAGCTTATTTGTTTCCCTCTGATCATCATCCACATCAGCAGATCCAGATTGATTATTGATTTTAGATGCCTCGTCTACATATACTTCTTCACTGTCCTCATCTGAGCTGTCGGACGATTTGCTTCTCTTTGATTTTTTTGGAGTGATCACAGAGTCGTCGTCACTTAAATTCTCATTGTAAGAAATCTTATGCCTCTGTCGACTAGATCTCCGTGGATGGTGCGCTCCAGGGCGTCCAACATCCTTTTTGCTATCTTCATTAGTAACTACATTTTCTTCAAAATCGGAGCTACTTCCAGTATCACAACTCTCACTGGATTCAGATGTCTGCTTCCTTCTTTTCTTACCATATAACTTTTCTGAAGCAGCACCTGAAGTGTTGTGCGTCCTCCGGAGAGATTCCATTCTACGCTTCTCAGACTGAGAGTTTCCTGGGTGTCCCATCTCAGCCCTGTGATTGAAGGAATTCTGCTGCTGAAAAAATGTTGTGTGGTGCAAGTTAGACATAGGCTGAGGGTGAGCCCCTTGCAGTTCCATATCATATGCAACAAAGGGCTTCTTGCAATTCTGACAGCAAAGCGATCTATTGACGACTTCTTTATAGTACTGGTACCTCACTGAACAAAATGGGCAGACGGTCCAAAAAGTTGCACGGTTTTGACCAAAACCCGAATGTCCTTGGGGTTGAGGCTGTGGATGTTGAGGAGTGAAGGCCGTAAAGTTGCCTCTGAAGTTAGCTTGAACCCCAACATTAAAAGTCGAACCAGCTCTTTGTGGAGGTCGATAAGGTACTGCTGGTTTGCATCTCATGTCATGCAACCGGCGTTTCTCTTGGTCCAACAACACTCTTTGAGCTTCACCGACCAACTTGAAAGCAGCTTCTGCACCAATAAATTTGTTTTTGTCCGGATGGAGAAGAAGAGCATACTTCCGGTATTGCTTCCTGATTGTCGCCTCATTTGCCGTTTGCTCAATCTGAAGGATGCCGTACCAGTCCATCTCATTCCCAAGCAGTTTCTTCTCTGCTGCGCAATGCACATCACAGACCATAAGCATTTGTGAAATATTCTCCGCATCAGGATTTAGCTGTTGAGCCCTGAGAATGAATTTACGAGCCCCAGTGAAATCTTTGCTTTCCATCTTCTTCTCAGCAATATCCCTTGCTCTAATGGCTTCTTCTTTGTTGCAATCCATAACTCATATAATTATCAACCTCACTCAAATGACTCGAATACAAAATACGCAATGCAAATTGACTTTTACATAACAGCAGATGCTTGTATTATCGTCCTCGCTAAGTTAAGCTGCATGTTCAGGCAAATTGCCGATGCTTCTAAACCATGCCCAAAGCACGCAGATCTCAAATAAAGTCGGTCGCTACAGTTTGAAGCAAGTTACACCAATTAAAAAATAATCTAAAAAAAAATTAAGCACATGGAAGATCAATCCATAAAATAAATCATTCCTAGCAAATGGACAGATGTTCAGTTCTTATAAGCATACTAATCAATAACCCAATCATCAGTCCAATAAAAATTATAGTCCATCTCAAATCATATTTCATTTCTCTCTGTTCTCGTGATATTTCAGCGGTAAAAATTTTTAAAAATAAAAATAAAATAACTCAATAAGTTTCCAGTTCTAATTTTCTAGGAGTTGTCTAATTCTGAAAATTATGAGATAAAAAATCCTGTCTTACCATTTTTTTAAGGATGAGAAACAATATCATAAGTGATATGAAAGTGAAATTACAATCGAAGAGGAAGGTCAAGCCTCAAGCCAAAGAAGATTACAAACAGCTCTTCCAAATGACCAAAATTATATTTAAAATATAGTTAATAAAAGGAGAGATAATTTTTTACATCAATATAGGGCTATAGAAGAAATAGAATCTAATAGAAAGTCATAAGACTTACCCTTGAGAAATTAACACAGGATCTTCCAAAACTATCATAGAACCTCTCCCTGTCTTACAAATAAATCATAATTGCTCTAGACACCTATCAGACCAGTGAGGTCAACTCTTAATGGAGTAGCTTGGAGTTGTTGTGCAGAGGCTGAAGGCGAATTTGATGCCTACTGGGGATTGTCTAATGATTCCAACAATCATATCGAGTTCAACCACGGCTTCACTATTGCCACTACTTCATAAATCTCTCCTACATTCTCTTTCACTTTGCCATTCTGGTCTTTCTCCCCATCACCTTCCTTATACCAGGTTCACAGGCTGGAAAACCTGCAACTCATCCTTAAGCTTGTAGTCATACCGTCGATCCAAAGAGACTAGGGTAATTAAGAGGGAATAGGTTCAAATCCCATGATGGCCACCTACCTTAGGAATTAGTAATTCCTATGTATTTCCCGGCACCAAATGTTGTGGGGTCAGGTGGTTGCCCCGTGAGATTAGTCGAGGTGCGCGTAAGCTGGCCGGGACACTCACGGATATATATATATATATATATATATATATATAAATAAATAAAAAAAAGCTTGTAGCATAGCATTAAGGAAGCTTCCCACCAACACTTCATTTGAGAGATTTCAAACTGTAGGTGATAACCCCTCACACTAATCACCAGTCCTAATATGAATTGCCTTTCATACAAGGTCCCTTCTAGAAGAGATTGAAATAGGCCTGAGGGGGCAAGTTTTTTGAACTCCATCCAAGTTCTAATTCACTTCCAACTCTCAATCAACTCGAATTGAACTAATGGCTCCCTAGTTAAGCACACCACCAACGCCTCCATATGCTTCTCTCCTGCCATCCTATTCAACTTTCACAGTAGCACTAATCTTGGTAACCATATTGTAGGCCATCAAAAAGATGCAATTCTAGTCACTTATACAATGCCTTATTCGCCTCAGCTCCTCTCTTATTCGGCTCACTTGATGCAGATGCCTCATCTTCAAGCGTCCACTCCAACGCTTTGGCCCTCTTAAGTCTTAACGATCATAAGCAATTATACCACCATCCTACTCCTCTAGCCATTGCAACGATGAGGCATGGCCATCCCTTCTAATAATGCAACACTATTTCTCTCCATGATTCGTATTTTATTTTCTACACTTCCTCTACCACCACGCCCTACCATCCTACCACATACTCCTTTATATTATCAACTATCTTTCCCATTGGCATGCCTAGGGGAAATTCTCTGACACCAATTTGATTAAACTCCTTCCATTCTGACAATTACTACTTACTAGTGATGTGAAGAGATGGGTGCAAGGTTAGCAAAAAAATTTCAAGAGGTTTTATCCTCTCCAGGAGTACCCAACTATTTCCTATCTAACTCACTCTTTCTACACCTTTACCCCACCCTAACCAAATTACAAAAAAGCATGCCCAACCTTCACACCCCATTGCATTGTGGCTGCTTACCTATAATAAAATCCCACAAGTTTCTTGATATTCAAAAGTTGTAGGGTTGGGCAATTACATGTAAGTTGGTGCATACATTCACGGATATCAAAACAAAAATCTACCTAATCCTATAACATCTGATTATCATAAAACTTGTAGAACTCAAAAATTCTAGCTAAGGTAGCCATCATGTGATTTGAAAAATAAAAATGCATATCAACAAAAATCAAAAAATAAAATGCAGGCTGCTAGTAGAGGTGCTGTCCGTTATCAACTTCCGCAATCCGTTTTACAAACACCAACCCTAAACTCCATTAGAGTAAAAGGAATGCATGAAACCACCTTAAAGCTCTACGCTCTTGAAATGGCACCAAATTAAATAAATATTTCTACGCCTTCATCGCAAAATCCGTCAACGGACCAAATTCCACAACGGCTACGATTCTAAAATTTCAGGAGTTCTCCAAGAAAAAAAGTAGAGAGTTCACGAAACTCTCAGCAAAACCAACCCGCAGTAAAACCCTAACTCAGCCCAAATCAGGCAAAACCCACATTCAAGAAACCAACAAACTTCAAAAACGCCATTGAATCCATTTTAGTCAAAAGTACAAACCCATGCATCAAATACCCTCAAAATCTGCAGAAGGTTGGAGACGACGATTTGAGAAGAGGATTTAAACAAAACCCTATACATGATCATAAACAGACATTTCTGAAGAGTAAGAAAAACGATAAAATAGGTTACTTACTTGTGCTTTTTTTCAGTTGGAAAGCAGCAGAAACACAGAGTTTAGAGTTGAGGGGGAGGAGAAATTTGAGGGAAACGCGATGTTTGGGCATCGGAAGAAGCCCAGAGGGATTAGCACTGAATTTCTCTTGTGATTTTGAAAATCGGTAATGTAATAACGTTGAAAGTGAGGGCTCTTCGCCTGAGATGTTCGATACAAATTCTACGGTATCGATTGTTTTCACTCGGGATTCCTCTCTTGCTACACCCGCTGATTAATTGGAAATAAATGATGGCAAAAATAATAATAATAATAATAAATTGAGGATGAAATTACCAAAACAACCCTCATAAGTTAAGTAAATTACAATTCTAGCCTTGTGTTCGTGTCTATGTGATCTCTAAACTTTAAACCCTAAATTGTTATTGATGTTATCATTTATCAATTAGGGAAATGATGAGTAATGGCTACGTACAATATATCATAATGAAAAATGGTCAAAATTTTCGTAAGGCATATATGATCATGCTTGGATTTCCTAAAATTTATGGAAGGGGTAGAAGTTCATATTTACCCTACACATATTTCATGCCTATATTGTTCTTGCAATCTGTTCTCAATTTTACCCCTTTACTTTTGAACCACCTACATCCTAGAAATCACATTATCAAACAGTCAAATCCATCTACCGAATCTATATTATCAAACGACCTACCTATATCATTCAAACTTTTTAAAAATATTATTAATTTATCTCCAACATAATCTAATTAGAATTTATAACCAACCTAACTAATTTGACAGTAAATTCCATTGCAATTATCACCATCTTAAATATGGTGTCTCCTAAATATTATTACAAAAGTTTCATAATCCCAAATTTTTATCAACCCAAGAATCTCAAGTTCTTTTAGACATGGATTGATCAACAAATCGAGTAGATAATGACTTGTAAAGTTTGAGCCTTCAATTATGTGATCGAAATTCATCTAGTAAACATTCAGATTATAAGAAAAATTCAATTAAACGATGGAAGAACTAAAGAATTTTTTCTTCTCCCTAAATAGTTTCCTGCCACAAAATGTGTCATTTGATCCCTATTTTAATTTATGCATTTGAATCCTAATTGGTACAAATTTGAAGTAAACATTGGATGAATTGATATTTAAGGTAATATAATTATCGATAGTTGAGAGAAAGTAGTAGAAGATGAAGAAAATGATTGGAAGAGAAAATGAGTCTCCTTCCTCACGAGACATTGTAGCCATAATGAGCAGTCACATTATCTCGTATTGTCTGTTGCAGCCATGCTGATTGAGAAAAATTCAGGTACCGTGTGTATCTTTACTTACTCTGTATTATTTTGCCTATATACCTCTTTACTTACTATGTCTTTTATTATGTCTATATGTCTCTTTACTTACTCTGTCTTTATTATGTTTATACGCATCTTTACTTACTCTATGTTTCGTCTTTATTCTTCCTATACACCTATTTACTTACTCTGTTTTATTATGTCTATATACGTATTTACACTATATTAGATAGTGATTATACTTAACCAATGGTAAAAACTAAGTAATAAAATGATGCAAACAAGTCGCTCATTGTAGTGTAAGTAAACTATTTTCAGTACCACGTAGGTATTATTATATACAACCAATACCTTAGCTTCATCCTCGTCTAGGTGCTTCACCGCGTTTCTAGTTTGTCCTAACCTTTATTTGTAACCTATTTTGTAGGTTCTTTTTTTTTTCCGATTACGTTTTTTGGGGATAAGGAGACGGTTCATGAATTTGGTATTAATTATCGTGTCTCTCAATGTGGATACCCCTCCCACAGTTTTAAAAACAGTATTTGATTTTTCAATCTTATTTTTTATTCATTTTCCACTTTTCTAAATTGATTTTATGTTTTTGTTAGTCCATTTTACATTTTGATTCAATTTTATATTTTTTTTATTTGAAAGCATACACTTAAAATACTTTATCTTACAAATTTCGAATTTTCTAAATGTATATGTTATTTAAAATTTTTGAACTTTATAATTTTGATTCACTATTTTGTTTCCTAAATTTAAGGTGTATTTATTTCAAGGGTATTTTCGTCACAAATTGGAAGGGGTAATGACCGAATAAATTTAGGAGAGTATATTTGTCCACCTAAAATTATCTAATTCAACTCTAATTGTCTTTTTAACAATTTCCACGATATTTGATTCTTTTGGCAAAGAGTATGCAATTAATAGATAGAATAACATGGGTTATATAAAACAAATTTGATGCACTAACTGGAGAATGAAATATGTAGGTAACGACAGCATAGCAGATGCTACTTTATTTTATAACTTTCTGTTTTGTTCAAATACTATTATGTTTATTGTATTTTCACCGTTAGTTTATTTTGGTACATCAATTTCCAAAACTTATAATTTAATTTGTATATCTTAAATTTTTGTTTATGCTAATTTTTATACTATTTTACTTTGGTCGTTGAATTTCTAAAGCGACCTAAGTCTAAATATAATAAATAAATCTCATAGCTGTGAACTAAATTCAAACCATAAAGATCCAAATTGAAAAAAGAACTACAAGGGTCAAATTAAAACCACGCTAAACCATAGGGAAAAAGTTGTACTTTAACATATTTTATTTTATATTTTTATTTTAAATTTCACCTTCATTATTAAAATTGTTAAAAATGTTCTTTAAAAAAAAAATTGTTAAAAATGTTGTTTGACAAACCGCCATTATTTTCACAATTTCAGTCGTCGCTTGTCTGTTCCCGCCCATTCATTTGCTAGTCGATTCTCCCATCCATGGCGAATCGCCAACATTCTCTCTCGTGGAACTCGAATCATCACCTATCGAGAATTTTATTACTATTTCTCCCTCCGGTTGAACTGTTCAAATCGTAGACCTCTCCATTTGGAACCTTATGGCAAAGCGAACAGAGGAACTGTTGAGCGATTATAGCATCTCCAGCAATTCCATTGGCAGCGGAAATTACTCGGTTAAGTTTTTCGAGCTTTATTTTCAGCCTATCCGTGAATTTATCTGTTGTACCCTGCTGATTTTCCAGTCACCGGTAGCAATAGTTTTGATATTCTAAATCGTGCTTTCTAATACTCCATAGCTATACCGAAGGAAGAAGACGATCGATTAATTGGCGATCAAGCGCGTTGATGTGCAGTAGATGATCAAGATTCTGCAGGAAGCGAATCAACAGAACTTACTTATTGTGCGRAGAAGGAGTTCTCAGCTGATGTTTGCTCCGAGGCGTATGTTTTTCTGAAATATCGAAAAAGTAATCACCATAAGAAACTGCTGCATCTGTTCAATTTTGGACTAGTTGAACTTTTGGTTTTGCATTATATCTAAGCTGGAGTTTGAACGGGATTGATGTTTCTGCGGGAAATATGTTGTGCTTCACATGATCGCAGGTCGTACTAAAATTTCATTTACTTTAACATTGTTCTATTTTACATTTTCTGCTGCTCGATCATCTTAAAGCTCATGCTCGATCGAAGTAGATTAGAATTATTAATTTTCTCCTACGTTGACCTTCCTTAATTCTCAAGTTTACGTTAGCTAATTTCTCCGAATTTTGTTTTCCGTTAATACTGACTGCATCTGCTTAATCAAGGAGGAAATATCTGCTCAAACATGATCAGTTTTGGAGTACTTTATCGGAGGAGACCTCACGAGCTATTGAGATTCGGTGCGTCATGTACTTCTTACAAATTATTCCGAGCTATATTTATCCTATTCAGTAGTTTCTCTGTTGTACTCTGCTAATGATCTAGTCATTAGCAACATTACTTTTGATCTTCTGAATCGTGATTTTGTTGACTCTATCCCATGGAAGGAAGTAGATGATCGAGTAATCAACAATCAGAGGCGTCGACAGTAGAACTCACATATTGTACGGAGTTCTAAGCTAGTTATTGGTTCAATGCGTATGTATCTTAAACCTCGAAAAAATAATCACTATTAGAGACTGCTGCATTTGTTCAATTTCTGACTCATTGAACTTCTCGTTTGTATCTAAGCAGGAGTTCGAACGGAATTGAGGTTTCGAATATGTTGAGCTTCACGAACTGGCAATAAGCTCATTCTTCACTGATCTCAGATTATTGACCCTAGGATAAACGGATCATGCTAAAGTTTCATTTACCTTTTAAGATTTTCTATTTTTTGTTCTTTTCCTGTTGGATCATTTAAAAGCTCATGCTCGATTGAAGTGGCTCGAACTTTTCGTTTTCTTCAACTCTGACTTCCTTATTCCTCCTCGAGTTTGCTTCAGATAATTTCCCCGAGCTCTGTTTTCTGCAAATACTGCCTTTGCTTAACAGGGAGGGAACATCTACTCAAACATAGTCAATTGTGAAGTACTTTATTGAGGAATCCTCACGAGCTACAAGGATTCGGCATACTGCGTCAGGTACTCTTACAAATCTATCTTCTCCATTTCTTGACAAAAATATTTTGATATTTTCGTTAAGCAGCAAAATGCGCTGCTGAATTATCTGCTCGCCTATTTAACTAACAATCCTTTGAGTAGAGCCGAACGGAATGACTATTATGGCTTTTTAKCTTCTGATCTGTGAACCTGAATTCTTAAGCCGTCATGGCGTTAATTCATTGGTGCTACTGCCTTCTCGGCGCTAGACAATAACATCTATTTTCATCCTTTCCACAAAATAGAAGTCAATCGGCCCTAAAATGTCTAAACAATTCTTGACACTAGCGAAATAATCGATTGAGTGTTGAAAGTGAAGCTAGGACGTACGTGCATGTTCACAGTGGGTTTTGCTAAGTCTATTCGAGAGGCAACACAAAGTAGGTTTATTCTTCACTCCCTCCGGTCCTGATATTGTCAGATAGAGAAGCCTTCCAGCTAAATGCCAATATGAAGAAGCATCATTAAGAACATCACCATCAAAAGAACTTTACTGAATTTTAGGATCTACCAAAAAACATCATGAATCAGAATAAAGTAATTGAGGAGTCTAATGACATTTAGAAAGATATATACGTCTACGAGATCAAATCTCCGGACGAAGATAAATTTCTAACTACCAAGATCCTCAAGCTTGAGCTATCCATTTAAGAAAACTTCCAAAATCCAGGGCCACTCACATCAGATCCAGCAACTGTAATATCGATGGCATAGACTAATAATTTTGTCCTTTTTAAAAGATCCTGAACACTTGGTGACCAACGAGTGCTAGGCTAATAAATTTTGAAAACCAGGAACAAGAATAGCAGAGAAAAAATTTAGAGAACCATTTTCCCGAAGCTTCTTTGATATCATAGATGGATTTGTGAACCTTAGAAACCAAGGGATCCCCCCATGAATCGCTATAGGAAAACCTAAAGGTATATCCACAGAATCTTCTAAAATTTATTACCAGCGAAAAATACATACTTTGCATCAAGTTGCTCAAGTGGCCAATTACAAATAGATGCGATCATAAGAAGAATGTTCACAGTGGCAAGCTCCGCCGCAGGAAATTTTTTTAAAGAAATCCCTACCTTCTTATAGTGTATATCTTAATGAGCTTACATTTTCCTCGTATTTCCATCTTATTTATAATCAATCTAATAAATGCATCTGCAACCTATAGAATGTTTAAGTTGGTCAAAACTTGGCTCGGTTAGAAGGAAGCAAAGTTTAAGCAACCAAAAACCCAGAGAGAATTATAATCCATTCGTGGGTCACAATGTAATTGAAAAGGAGTTTATCTTGTCAATCAGGATAGGATGCCTTATTGATAAGGAATGTCGCTGTAAGAATAAACCCACCCCAAAACTGAAACGGGAACTTGAGATTGAAAAATCTAAGCCCTTATTCTCCCACTACTGAACTTTTTTCAGGATGTCGAACATAAGGAAACTGACTGGATCCTTCCCTTAGAAGCAAGGATATTATTTAACGGTGTTCAATAAGAAATGGATGTTGATCAGTAAGCACTAAGTATTATTCAAATTCTATCAGCCGTAATTCTAGAGTGTATTCAGATTTAAACGTCTGAACAAAATATCCAACGCTTCATCAGGATGAAGAAGCTTTCGAAGAACCGCCGTCCATAGCTTTGGTTAACAGGTGTGGCCTTCTTCCTTGTTAGATTATGTCCAGGTTTCTCTTTGCTYATATCTAGGAAGGTAACCRTGTAGCTTATAACATTTCTCGTGAGCKTAAGCCATGAATAGAAAAACCACAAAGAGTACAAATTGGTCTCCCCTTTTCTGCCCCTTATTAATTGGAGCCGTGAAATCAATGTGCTTTGGAGTCTTCAAATTTTACAGAAAATGTCACGGAATCTCCGCCATTGGAGACTACGTTCATATTCTTTTGATGTTTCTCTTGAGAAACAAGAGCAGAAACTTTATTAATAGGACAGATTGGATCCATTTACAAAATATGAGCTCTAACTTGTGCAAAGAATCAATTTAATCCATGAGGAAAGACGTCTCCACATAGCACTTACGACAAGATCCCATCCAAATATAGTCTCATTGAGTTAGAAAACATTAAAACCCTGAAGATCCCATCCCTATGTTAGAGATTTTTCTCGGTGCCCTCTGAAAATGCATATTCAAGCCGACTTTTTCTTGGCATCTCCTCAATTTGGTAAACTTCTGTCTGTGCGTTTGTGCTTGATCTTTCCATGTCCGAGTACAGATCTGTTCAACAAGTTTGAGAGGTGGGATTCGGATTAATCATTGAAATTCAAGTAATTAGAATAGAGAGAGCGCAGTAATCAGAGTGGTAAGTGAAATTAATATTTTTAGTAAAGTTGTGATCAACTGGACTGGAGTTTAGGATCTGAATTATCGTAAATTAAGGAGAACCAATATCACGGGTTAAAGAGGAATCATCAGCTAACAAACAAGCCGCAGCTTAAAAAGTCTATCAATCTTTTGTCGCTTCCCTAAACATTACAACCTGTATTCCCTCCACATCATCCACTTACCACCAGCCACGTGGAATTTGGCCCACCTGGCTTCTCCATTCTCCCATTTTATAGGTCCCGCATCATCATTTSAAGCAAAAAAAGCCCCTAAACCTAAACCATCATCCTCTCGAGTTTCTGCAGCTTAGGAAGGGAAAAATATTTTTCTTTTCTTTTCTTGAAATAAAAACCCTTCAGTTTTCACGAATATATTACACTCTCCAGTGAGAGTCCCACTGATTTCATCATCATTAGAATGGCCTCCTTTTGGTATTGTTCAGCACTCATTATGGCTTTCATGGCCTCAACTTTGCTAGCTTTACCATCTGACTCTCTACACAATCCAAAATCCTCCACCATAATCTCAGCCTCTCCATCACTTTTTACCACCAATTCTCCACAACCCATCTCCCCTTTCCAAGAACTCTCCCCTGAAATTGCTCCATTATTGCCCTCTCCAGGCGGTAACATTCCTTCTGCAACTGGCTCCATTCCCACCATTCCCTCCAACCCAAGCCCTCCCAATCCAGACGAGTTCGAGGCGCCCGCCCCCGATCCCTCGGCCCTCTCGCCATTTGGGCTTCCAGGTTCCTTCGCACCGCCCACAGCCCTGCCTTGGTATTCAAATTCGCTCCTTCTTCTTGCTGGCTCAGCACTATTTCTCTTCTCTCTGCCGTTACATTGAGTCCCAAAAATGTCTTTCTGCAAAAACAAGTTCAACTGGTGGACTTGTACTTCACTTGATTCATCACATCCCCTATGTTTCCCACCTTTTTTTCTTCAATTTTCATTTTTTTGAGTATATGGAAGATAGTACTCTTTAGTTAAGCTTCTTCGGTTGAATTATTGCAGGGAGAATTCAGATCATTTGTACTATATAAGCGATATATRGCATAGTATTTCAGTCTCTATTTTTGTATGAGCTGCTTGATTTTCTGCCATCATTGGGAATATTTGCAGTCATTTTAGGCACTCAACACTATGTTTTAAACCTGCATTATCTGCGAGGTTTGATGGGATAGATTATTGAGGTATGTATAAAACATTAAATTTATTGAAACCATAAACTTAAATTAGATTGTTAGGTGATTTAATATGGTATCATAGTTAAGATTMTGTCCTCCTAACACTTCACATATTTAAGCTTTTAATTCTAAAAATTAAAAAGAGTAAATTAGAACTTCACAATCTTGAGAATATCTACACTATTTTAGGCACTCAACCTTGTATTCTAAACCGATATTAATTAGGATGGGTAGGGTGTGAATTCAAACTTTCAATTTTTTTGTCGAGAATATATCCCTTAATYAATTGAATTCTTATCCATATTAATCCTTTCAAATATAAAAATTARAAATAGTAAATTTAGAAGATAAACTTTTGGGTCGATTTTGGATCTAAGACAAACTAGGGGTAATTCTCCTTTCTATCTGTTCATTTAAAACTTAGGTCAGCCCTTAGATTTTGTTTTTCTTAGTGTGAGTAGGAGGAGGGTGAATTTGGTGGCACATGGGTTTGAATCAGATTGCAAAACTTGATTCCTTGTGCATGTGATGCACACCAACTGTGAATTAGKTGTATAAGTTAGAAAATTTTGAGTCACRTGTTCACCAATCAATATGTTTTCTGAATAGTGCTGTTTAGGTAAGCCCTCCTTGTCTCATTTCTCTTGTCATTATCAATGTCTTTCCCTCCCATCTATTCATTCTATTATTATTATTATTATTATTATTATTATTATTATTATTATTATTATTATTATTATTATTATTTTTATATATTCTTTTGAATTAAGTGTCATATTTATAGGCTGTGTATAGTCTCTAATCTGGTAGAAAATTCTTAATTTTACTTTTAATCTTTTAAATTTTCAATTAAGYTTTAAARWTYYYMAWTWARKYYTKRAWTTTTTKGGKTWAAWTTKKTWAAAAAAWWWWTTTAATGTTTTTTTTATATGGATATGCCASWGTAAACTAGTTGGATCTTATGTTTCAAATAGCATCCAAATTATAAAYGTTAATAAATSAAAAATTTATGCTCTGTTTCCTACCTTAGGTTTCGAAGAATTTCAAATGAATTTTGTTGTTGGGTACTTTATGATTTTGAATGGATTTCAAATCTTATTTTTGTATAAAAAGATTTTCATACCAAAATGGTCGGATTTTGTAGAATTTCGTAAAATTTCAAAGTAAATTACCTAGTTGTTTCATTTTAATTTCTAAYCAATAAATTTAGATTAAAAGTCTAAATCAGTAAAATTTTTATTTTMTTTTCTTTTCATAAATCATCCAAACAAAAGAAATTTAATTTAATTTCTTTCAAATCATTCCCATTCCAAACAACATAAAAAATTAAAATCATTCCTTAGATTTCAAATTATGAAAAATTTAAAATCATTCTTGAACTTTCTTTATGCCGAGTAGAAGGTTAATCATCAATTAACTTTTTCTTTAAAATTARAAAAAATAATATCAAGATCAAATTGATAGTTACTGAAAAGGTTAAGCACTATTATGTATATTTTGCCTATATAATATATATTTTTATATATTAGTTAATCAATATATTATGTATATTTTGTGACAACTTGCAAAATGGCATTTGGTTATTCGTGTTGAGTTTAGGTTCGGTGGGGGAAAAACGACACGAGTAATTAAAATGTCCATGCCATTTCCCCCTTTTACTTATTGCCAAGTTACTGTAGGGCATTAAGTAGAATTGGCTTYGTCACGTGATTGAGGGGGACACAGCCCACGGGAGAGTTAATTAATATTGAGTGSCAATAAATTGCTTTATTCGTTATTATTCTTTTGAGTTTAGTAAATTTTTTTGCATTAATTGGTTGTTCTTGATGATTAATTCGATTTTAAAATTTATTACTGACTTTTAGTTAAATAGGAATAATGGTGGGGTGGGAGATTCAACTTTCAAAGGGTAATTATTTTAGTTAAAGCATTGATAAATTATATTTTAATATTAGTTAATAATACTATTAATTAGTTGAATATATCAATCAAATAAATTTACTAAATGTTTACATATGACTCTTGTGAAACTTTTTTTTTTCCATCTATGCTTAATTGACAAACAAAACTTGTAGTAATTAGATGTTTAGCTTACTATTTGTGTGATGGTTTAGCCTGTAGTAGAATGACTAACAAAAGAAATCGAATGACTCACAATTGTGTAGTTTATGTTTCATTTGTAAAAATTTTAGAGAGTTCGAATCTACATATTTGGTGAGATTAATAATCATAGCTTAAGATAATTATAGACTTGACCGTGCAACTTTAGTCATACACTTAGAAACCAAAAACCCCTCCTAATTTAGAGTAAAAAATTCAAAAAGATCTCATTTTGTTTTTCATGGAGCCCATCTGATTTCTTGTTCTTTTGATTTCGTTCTTGGTTTTCCATACGAGCATTTTTTTCCCCTCCAAATTTTGGGTTTTAAATATACTTTTCTAGGTCAAGTCTACTTTTGTTTTTATGTTCTTTGAGAGCTTATTCTTTTTGAAATTTTTGTACGAMGATTTAAAGTATATAACAAAGTTTGATTATAAAAATCGAATCAGATACCATTTGATTAACTTTATTCTTACTTTTTTATTTCTAAAAGTTAAATTAAAATTATTTAACTATTTATATCTAAGTATTTTTTCTTGATTATTTTCTAATGTAATTCCAAAAAGTAAATGTTTTAAAATCATTTTCTAATATTTTAAAATTTAGCTAAAATTTTGCTAAATTAGATTTATAAAACAAAGGAATGCTTTAATAAATAAATGCGCAAATTAAAAATGAAAAATAGCTACTAGCTAATACCTCAAARTGCACTTTTTGGTAATATGATTTACTAAATTCAGTGAGACTTTTGWAAATAATATTTTTATGTTTTTAATGTTTTCCAATAAATTTAGAACTTTAAAATGTTCGAATTGCATTCAAAAGAAATAAAACTTTGATAAACATACTCTTWATGTTATATTAGTTATGAATTATTTAATATTATATTATTCAATTTTCAAATAAACACATATCTTAATACAATCTTATTTTCCATTAAATCATACTCTTTTATGTTATAAACACATATCTTTAAATCACCAATTAGATGGACCCAAAATTTCTCAATAAAACTAAAAAGTAAACAGAAACATTACAAAAAAAAAGACCTAAATAAAATTTTACCAATAAGAAAACACAGCAATCTGGCAGGAGAATACAGTCGTCTGGTACATTGTGGAAACTTCACTAATTACTAAAGAAAATAAATAAGGAAGCACAGAATAGATTCAAAATTATCACGCATCGATTTTAGTTTATGAGCCCATCCACCAACATTATAGATATTTTAAGAAAGTTTAGGGGTAAAAATGGAAACAAAAGAAAAGGAGGAACAAGGGAGCATGGAAGCTAGCTAAACTCGAAAGAGTATGGAGGTGAGAGAAGAGCGAGAGAGGGCTAAATGAAAAATGTTCTAATAAAATGAGGAGGGAAAATTAAGCAGCGGACTTATTATCGTCATCCTGAGCCATGAGCGACTCGATCAGATCCGCAGCGTCCTGAACGGTGGTGATGGTACTGGCGCTCTCTTCTTCCACACTGATCTTAAATTCCTCTTCCAGACCCATCACAATCTCAACCTAAAAACGAATATAATAAATTAACAATAATTTTAGGTTATAATCATGCTGTGTCGACATTTCTATGTTTCCTCGAGTTCCATATTAATATGAGCGGTAAATTAATATTTCCATCATATTTCAAAAAAATTGATAAAATATGAAAAATATCAATAAAATATCACTAATATATACATAATATTAATATTAATTATTTTTTACTAATTTAGAACAAAAAAAAGTTTATTTGTTAATTTAAATATTTTTACAATTTAATTTTTTTTAACTAATATAGAAATATCTATAATATTTTATRGATATTTCTATGAAATCGAGACCTACATTTCTATCGATATCAACCTTGGTTATAATTAATTATGAAGTGCAACCAAAATACTAATCCTAGGCCTTCCCGTCCTTGCCTCTTATTTAATCACCTATCCCACAAAATTCTCCATGAACTTTCACGAGGAGAAAATTTTTCCCATTATTCTTTCAATTTTTAAAACTATTTATTAACTAAATAGTTTTTCTTATTAATGGCTTAATTATCCACCATAAAACTTCATGGTTTAATTCTTTCACACACATCTCCCATCCCAGTTTAGGTAACAGAGAAAAATTGTGGTCGGGCAGAGAATGGGGACGGAAAAACATGTAGGCCATCCTTGCCCTCCGAAGAATAAGAATCTAAACAGATTCCCCACGGCCCCATCCTCACAGAAAAAATAAACATCTCTTGTGTGATCATACTTCCATTTACTTTTTATTGGAAAAAAAAGTCTATAGTTTTTAATTATTTTATTTTAGTTCCCAATATTAGTACAACTTCAGTTCATTTATTTGATAAAAAAAGAAAAAAAAAATCAWAAACACACTATTCAAAATGTGGTTTCAAAAAGGTCGGTATAACTTTTAATAATTTGTGGGGATGGTAAAAAAGCTTAAGACCAAATCTWTCGAATTTACCCTTTTGTCCCCATTAGGCGGCCAAAATTGTTTGTGGATACTTACTTATGAAGAATCCTTTTAAATGCTGTTAGGAATTTTTTTTTTCTCTCTCTAATTTGACACAAAAAATAGTCTTAGTTTTTTAATTATAAAAAGCAAATACTCTTTGAATTTTCAAATTAAGCTAATTGATGACAGAGTTAGAGAGGAAAAAGAAAATAGAGTAAAAATATAGGGAGAGATGGGTCAGAGAGAAATTTTACAAAGACAAGTTTGAAGAGAGAATTTAAAGAGATGATGGGAAGATTCTAAAATGTATTTCACAATCACAAGTAAGAACAGACGCAAGCACGATATTTGGTAGAAATTTGTTACCGTATCAAGGGAATCAGCTCCAAGCTCAGAAAACTTTGATTCGCCATTGACATTAGAATCTGCAGCTAGAGCAAGCTGTTTCCTCACGATTTCGACCACCTTGTCCACGGTCTCTGGTTTAGCCTGTCCAAGAGTTTCAGAAGATGTAAACAAATATAAGGCATGGGGATTTGAACCTCCGACCTCTAGAGAAAAAGTTATATGCGTTGAGCTATTCTCATGTGGTTAGAATTTACATATGGATGCAGAAAAGGAAAGAAATCATCCTCTATTTGAATACAATGTAGGTTATAAAATTAAATAATAATAATAATATATTAAATAAGTGAAAAAGAAAAAAAGCAGAAATATACTCATCATTACCACTTCTGAGGCTCTAACATAATCTCACAAGCAACACATGACGATGGACCAAATAGTATGAGTTCTGAGGACCATTCATTTTTGGATTCTTCTTGGTTTTAAATAAGTGGAATAAACGCAAATGTGATGACAAGCTAAAACAACTCATCAACAGCTATCAATATGCAGATTTGTTCCGGCAGTTTTCATCTTCTTTTATATCTATTTTCTTTTTAGTGAATATGAAATCTTATCTTCATATCTCCACGATCACAATCAGCAGAAGCAGAAACAGAAAGATCCATAAATCACAGACAGTGAACATCCATGTAGAGGTTGGTGCGAGCATATGGGGGCTAGTACTTGATATACTGTTTAATTAAGTTGATTTGTAACTGGCCAATAATTATTGCTCGACTTTGTCGCAACAATTTCAGAGAAAACCATATGAGCCAACGAAAATAGTTTTGAAACAGTAAGAATCACACACAGTAACAAATATGCTTGAAACTCTCGGTATCAAAATCGAAGAAGAAAAACTTTAGTTAAATCACAAAAGATATGGTATGAGGAAACTTACCGCACAGCAAACCTGAAGGCGTCCTTGCCTGTAACTCCTCTGCAAGGGATAACTTGCTCTGCCGAAAGGCACGGAAACTAATTTCAAACTTGAGATCCTGCCGCTAGACGCCTGCTAGAAAATTCCAGCAGAAGAATTAATACACAGAGAGCAAAAATAAATATGAAAATTGAATAAGATTTCTCAACAATAAACAACCAAAAATATGTTTCTACAATCAAAACCGACGGCGAAACTCATGGACGAGAAATAGAAGCAATCAGATCTATAATCCGGGTACCGAATCCAATCTAGTCGGATCCTTAACCATTTTAAAGCTCACTTGTTCACAGTTATCAGAATCATCGGTCGAAAGAAAGAAACCGTAACAAAAAGTATTCTGCATCTTTAATCAAAGGGACCAAACAAACAAATACAGTTTCCAAAACTTTTAAGAGAAAACAAACCGGATCCTGAAAAACACTTGGCAAAAGTAAATCACGCAAATCTATAGATTCATAGAASCAAATTACAAAGATTCGACCAAAAGTAACCGGAATTAACAACAAAGAGGCGTAAAAGAGAACTAAAAAGCGGAGGAGACGAAATTTACCTGGATTTGCTTGAAAGAGGCGGAGAGGGAGGGCATGGAAACCGAAGATCCAGCGACGGAGAACATTTTTTGGGAGAGAGTGACAGAGAGATCTGAGATTTGGGAGAAATTGTTTATGAAAAGAGAAAGAGAGARCGGATATGAAGCCGGAGAGCACAAAGACTGTGAAAAACCTCAAATKGCGAACAAAACGATTTTATAGATCGCTTGTTCGGTAGCGTCGTCTCGTTCCTCTTCGTTTGTATCGAATTGTGTTTGGACGCGCGGCTTCTTCATTTCTCCTGCCCCGGTTATGCAATTGCTCTTGTTTGGCTATGCGTATAGTGGGTCCTTAGAYGAGAATTCTGAAACCCCCTGTTTGGAAACGAATGCATGCAAAACCTAAAAGATTTTAAGTGGATTTTGTTTAACTGATCTTTATCTTTAACTTTAAAAAGGTATCTAGAGCTTTCAAAATATATTATAGATTTTTTCAATTCAATTAGATACAAAATTTAACATTCCAAAATTAATTAGACATTAAACTTTAAGTATCTATTAGATAAAATATTTTTAAATTCAAGAACTTGTTAAATATTCTAAAATGTTTTAAATGCTTTCTTTAGAAATAAAATAAAATAAAATTCAATGAACTGCTTGCATAACTTATCTCTTATTTTTTTCCATGTTTTTTTTTATATAAATGTGTTTCTTATAGTTATATCTACATTTTTTTAAATGAATATCACTTTTTATTGTTTTATTTTAGTATCATTGGTTGATGTCAATATAAASGTAGTTCAAYAGTTAACATCTTACTCCTTCTTTTGAGATCCAAAATTTAAATCCATTTCACATTTTGTTGTATTATATATATATGAATATATATCTCAGGATCAATAAACATTCATTTTAATATGTAAATATGTATGATAATGTTATTAAAAATATATATATATAATATGATAAGTGAAAATTTAAACTTGCAAATTTGTGAATGAGAATCACGACTCTCACCTCTACCTTAACAATAAATAATGCTAATTTTCACTATAAATAATGCTCGTGTCGTGGAAATATCTAGAGTTTTGATGTCAGTTGATTGCTTCTTCTCCRAATTGAAAGGTTTGTAGATTTTTCTGAGTGGAATGTCATTTTTTTATATTAAAATTGGTTGTGTTTCATATTTAAATATTAATTAATACATAACTGAATAAACATTTTCAGTTAAATTTAGCCATTGATTTCATGAAATTATTCAATAATTTTTAGTATTTTTCTTCTTGAAAATATACATTAGAAAAACGTTAATTTTGGGGTCAAGGTGGGAAGGAGGCTGAACCTACTAAAATTGAATAATAATAATTGTGTACAAAAGAATGCTCTTTTTTTAGCATAATAATTGAATAAAAGTTTAACCTTCAAAGTGCACAAGGTAGTTGGTAGGTTAACTAGAATTTTAGCACCTTGGCCAGACATTTATTATAATATGAAATTGTATGCCTCACAATACTTTACCCCAATATATTTGATGACCTAATTATTTGACTTGTTCRAGTTGAAATGGGGAAATGGTTTCCAAATTTGCCTAAAACTAACAAAATTTAAATTAAATAAACATAATTTTGTTCATCAATGTTTAATAGGATAGGTCCCTTTGGAAAAGGATCTCAAATTAATTCATACCTAAATTATATAACTGTATKATTAAAATAGTCATTAAGATCAAGAAATATAAATTCATTATTATTTATGAACGGTAGATTGACTAAAAAGATGAGACACAAAAATTATAGATGAAAAGAAAAACTTTTTTTTAGTTTAAATATTATTTTTGCATTGGTTTTCAGGTTTGGTGCATTTTGATCCATGTATTTTTAAAAAGTGACTATTTAAGTCCATTTATTTTCATTTTCATTTGATTTAATCTCGCAGGACAATAGTCTTATCCTACAACATTTAATGTCAAGAAACACATAAACAAAGAACAAGAAAATTAGGTTTCTTGAAAGATAATTTTACTCTGCTTGATCTTTTCGCTGAGCTCTTTATTACATCATAAAAGTGAAAAATCTCCACAGGGCTATTCTAGACTCTGACTATTCCATTACGTCGAAGGTTGGAAAGAAAAATACCCCAATGATTACCAATTAATGAGCCGGCAATAATGGGCTAAAAAAATAAAATGATGTCATTTAGTTGGATATCTTCCCGGTTTAAAGATGAGAATGAACCATAGATAAAAACAGAAAAACCAAAATATCATTTAAACTTATAAGAAATAATTTCTAAAAAAACTAAAATAAAAACGTTACCGACCATACGTTTTTTTTTTTT
>NW_019104499.1:956606-982719 GCF_001995035.1 Momordica charantia | reverse complement strand
TCCGCCATTGTTGAGCGGCGGCCTGATCTTCAGTGGGCGAGCCAGGGACGAAGGGGACGAACCCACGCCCTCCAAAAACCGGCCGCATGAAGGCGTCGTCGAATCTTCGCCAATAATGGTGTACGGAATGGGTGGGGATTCTGAGGAGCAGCCGCAGAGGAGACGCGACGGCGCCGTTTCGGTCATCGGAGAGGAGTGGGACAGTGAAGGATTTGGGGGATGATGGTTCGGAAGAGAGCATGCTCATCGAATATTTCGGTTGGGGAAGCAAAACCCCAATCAACGGTTTCGTCATCATTCCGAAAACCTGAAAAGAAATTTAAAAAAATTTAAAAAAAAGAAAGAAAAGAAAATCACTGGACCAGAAATATATTAATAATTATATACGCTTACTCTATGTAACTTAAAAGAATTAAAAACAGTAAAAATTTAATTCCTATAGTTTAAAATTTGTAATAATTTAGTTTCTACCGTRAAAAATCTWATTAAAATTAAGTGTTGATTTTTATCATATAACAATTTAACTTTTGTAATTTACAAACACATTTAGTCTCTTATCAGTTTATCTATCTACATATATAAGAAATTTAACAAAAATTTTCACGACGGAGACTAAATCRTTGCAAACTTTAAACTACAAAGATTAAATTGCTACATACTAAAATTTAGGAGTTAAATTGTTATCAATTTGAAAGTATAGGGGTTAAATGCTTACAAACTAAAATTGAAAATAAAATTGTTAATTCAATGGGAGTACAGAAACCAAAAATATTTTTTTAACCTAGAAATTTTTACTAATTTTTTTTAATGCGTTTACTTTAATTTGTCAATTTCTACTTTATGTAAGAGAGACGGGTCTTACTAAAATTTTTAAGCCACAAAAAATATACTACATCATAATGTTAATCTAAATTTTAGGATACAAAAATAGATCCATTTCAAATTCACGGCCTAAGTTTATTACTTCCCCAACAAATATCTCAATTTAAAATTAATCCACCACATAAATCTTTCAATCAATATGTCATACAAGCATAAATTGGAACTAAGAGTTAACCAAAAATAAAATAAATTAAAAGACATTTTAGAATTTTCTTAAATTAGTAAACAAATAGGCAAACCTTGAAAACACATAAAATTAWTAGAAACTTTTTTTAAATGCAAAAACTAGATAGACACATCTTTGGAAGTTCAAACTTAATTTAACCAAAATATTATTAACTTTCTGTATTTATTCAAATATAAAATAATTGTTGTTTTTGTTAATGGGAACTGGGAAGTTACATATTTTATGKTATTATTTAAAATTTTAAATCATATTATTTGCATAAAAGATTTAAACTTGTACAAAATTATATTATTTAGAGGGAGAGAGAGGCTGACCACGGTGCTGGAAAGAACAACTGTGATGGTACTGGTGATCATGATTGCATTGCCTGGTAAATGGGTGTGGCCTGACCTGGTAAACTGCATTTATTTAAACACAAAATAATTTGTTAAAAATTTTCTATTGTAAATGTACATTGGCCCCACGTAAAAAGAAATGACATTATTAATTTTGTTTAAACAAAAGACAAGAAAACAAAAGTTGAAAATTATAGTTCAAAAGCTTCCACTCCCACTCACGCTAGCTCACTTTATTATGTTATCATAGAAGGAATCTAAAAAGAGAGCCAASTATATTACAAAGTTTCAAAAAGTATTTTAACCCCTGTTCTGTACATTTAAAAAGTGATAAGTTTGATCTTAATTTACAAAATTCAAACACAAATTTTATACATCAGTGAAACTGTTTGATATAAATTGATGGTTACATTTCAAGAAATTTAATAAGTGAAGTGTCATGTTAAAATTAATGGAAGAAAATGAAATAGAAATGCTAAAATTAAGTTCGAAGAAATGAGATAGAAATTAAAATGAATGGACCAAAATGGTCACTTTTTAAAAAAAGGAAAATACTTGCCTCCTCAACAATCAGGAGGAACTTTYTCGTTATTAAATGTTTGAAAACTAGGGGAGAGAAATGCAAAAACATAAACTTTTTATAAATAATAACGAATGGTCAAATATTTAGTAATGAGGAGGATAAAACTCCTCATTGTTGAGGATGCAAATATTTTCTTTTTTAAAAAATACAAAGATCAAAATACACGTTTGGACAATACAGAGACTATAATAAATAAATAAAAGTTAGAAAATACATGGATCCAAAGGAATATTTTGAAAATAAAAAAGAACAAAATTAAAAAAGTACTGAACTAAAATAATATTCAAACCAAAGACAAATGTTCCAAAAAAAAATATAACAATAAAGAATTAATATACGAAGTAATATACAGAACATTGGTAGCTGGTTTAGCAAACCTGATTATATGCAAGCGCCATTGATACAGCACCACGCATGAGACCAGCCCACCAAATAGTGACCTGCAAAAAGAGAATTTTGCGAAGATATAACGCATAAGTTGACTCAAAACAAGAGATCCAAATTCAACAAGAGAAGCTGACAAATTAAAAGCCGTACTTGTTGTTCCAAGTTTAGTTTCTCGTGCGAAGATTTCTTGGTCAGATTGGACAAGAATGATAAAGGAAAAACGAAGGCTGCTCTTCCAACGACAACCAATCCCAACAGTATAGAGCTCACCCCAATTGATTTCCCAGGACTAAAAGGAAAAAAAAGGATAACTAAAAACGACTCCGATCGACCAATATTGTTAATTAAAAATGACATACTACATGACATATAGAGGTGAGCATCTAAACAGAACAAAATAGCACTTGCAATATATCCTCTTTTTGAAGTAAGATATTAAATTTTTGTGTGTCGTGTCAAATCAGACTATAATTTTCCAATAAATATGTCATGTTATCATATATTATGAAATTATATGGATGACTACCTATGGCTAACAAATCTCCACTTCTCGATATCAAGAGTATCCATGCCAACGTAGAGAAAGATGAAGATCTCGGCAACGAAAGAAAGGGTGGCAAAAGCATGCCTGCAGTAATGTGCAATAAGAATTGAAATGTCAGCTGAAATATGGAAATTTGTTAGGAAAAAAAAAAGAACAAATGAAATATTCTTTCAAGTAATTGACTTACTTTGTTGTCACTCTTGAACTTTCAGTCACGTTATGCCATGTATAATGAGACATAACAATACCGCAAAAGAATACAGTGAGAATTGCACTTAAATAGAAGAGCTGCAATAAGAATCGACTTCAAATACCATAAAAGAAAACAAAAACAAARAAAGATATAAAGAAGGAAGAAAAGTGTGACAGAATTTGAAGCGTCTTACTTCAGCTAACATATAAGAGAAGTACGCCATGAGTATCATAAGAGCAACCTCACGATCAGTAGAATGCCTGTTTTCCATAAAAGAAACAAATATAATAGCATCAACAAAAAAATGTTATATGAAAAATATTAAAGAAACGAAGAGAAATATATCCCAACTTTAAATTTCGTATCAGTAATAGTTGTGGGAAATAAATATTGAAGAAGTTAAATTAACCAACCTGCCAAAGTAGAGCTTCTTAATTATATATGCGCTAAGCAGGCCGACCTGCAAATATTGGGTTAGGACCATGTCATGATTTTATGGATAATTTCGGCAACAAAGAGCATATCAATAGGAGTTGGAGAAACTTACTAAAATTCCCAGCACAGTACTTGCAATAAACAGATACAAAAAATTTCCAATGAATTGCAGCACAATGCTTGAATTCATGTGAGAAAGATCAAAGTTCTGGATTGCATTGAATAGCACCACCGATGTGGCATCATTAACTACTCCCTCCCCAAAAACCAGGCTATACAAAAGAGGGGTCTCATCCTGATTAAGAACCTGCAGCAACAAACAGAAATATTTAAGCTTAATTAAGATGAGGAATTAACAAAAGAATCCAACTTAAGAATTTGTTGCAAACCTGTAAAGTGCAAACAGAGTCTGTTGCAGAAAATATTGCTCCAATAGCTATGACCAATAAGGTGAAAAACAGACGAATAAAATAATCAGCATCGTTGGACTAAATTCACAAAAGAAAAAGAATTAATTTGGAGCATACCTAGATAATCTCCAAGATCAAGGGAACCGATATTCATTTTCTGGAAGAAGTGCAAAGCACCTACTCAGTAAGGAAAGAAAGCAATTATTAGTATTTGAGGCCAAAAACTCAAAAGATACGTAAATGGAAGACAGCCCATAAACAACACAAGGAAAAGAAGGCTTCATAAACTTGTTGAAAATATCCTAAATATTAAGTTTACTCCATCTCAACAGCTTTAAGTTTTTTGGTCCTAAATTAATATTCTAGATTAAACTTCTATGGTTTGGCCTCCAAGGATTTTTGTGCTTTGTAAATAGGAGCTGGGAGTATGAACTTTGTTGTAGACAGTGAGCAAAGCAAGTAAGGTGAGTGTGGAAAAGAGAGTGTTCTCTCGTCGATAAAACCGAACCAATATATAGTTTCTTGACTAACGTATTATTTTCCTAAGTGCTCTTCTCATATTTCTTTGTTCCTTCTACAAAATATACCTGATTTGTGATATCTTTACAAACTTTTCAATACATGTGAGGCTTAAGGGGCAAGAAAAAAAGAACTTGGTACAGATTATACCYAATGATATAATACAGAAGGATATGAGAGTGCCAAAAGCACCAAAAAGCACGATTGTCATGATGTTGCGGAAAAATTGCTTCTTCTTCACCTGGAACCTGGAGAAAGAAAAGCAGGTCATATTTACTTATTTAAGGGCCGGTAATATGGTAATCACCAAAGTTGTGGTAATTTATCTGTTTCCTCGGTTCATTTGTGTCACTGAAAGTGCGAGAATAGAAACACTCATCTGAAGGTAAACAGCACAATTTTTCCTCAGATAATAAACTAGTGAGAAGCTAAATGTAATCATGTCAAATTGTGGTTTAAAATGATCAAATTGCATAGATTATGAAACTTTCTCAGGTGTTCAATGATAAGAGCAATATGGCATAATCGAGCACTTGATGACTTCCACAAACAAATGGCATGATTACAAAGTATGCTTCTCTATCTCCTAATTCATGATCACGAGAATACTGAATGCATATAAACTATTGTTTTATGAACTCACAGAAGTTGAAAGAAAAAGTGAGAATTTAATCCAAAACATGATGATGGTGATACATATAATTAAGCTAGACAACCAAACCATTTATTGGAAAATTAGGAGGAAAGAAAATACCACACTCACCCGGCATTGAAAATGATGGGCGGAAGGAGATAAATAAAGAAAAGCTCTCCATTGAACATAAATAAATGGGAGCTTTTCCCTCTGGTTGTTAGCAATATTATGATGCCGGTACACAATCCCTGCCATGATCTCCACTATTCAGATTCTAGATTGGATTTCAAATGAATTCGTAGTTAAGGATGAATTAGAACACTATGAGCTCACAATAACAAGGGCTGTAATGGACTCGTTGATCCATCGATTCTCCTCCAATAAGTGACCGACAACAATACAACCGCAAAGAAGAGCTACGAATAAGTTTAAAGAAACCACCGAAGAATGATCCGCTACCAACTCCATCCCAAAATCCACTATCGACGAGCCTGATTCAACGATCACTTTAGGCGCCATAACTATTCGAAATCCTGCTTTTCAAGTTCGCTTTAATTGACAGCTCGAGGATGATTTTGGTGAACACGCATTTGATGCTTCGAGCAAAATCTGCTRAAAGAAGCACTATAACAAAAAATTTCAGAGTAACATTCTGAGAAATCTGGATTTTATTTCTGCAATACAATGTTTGCGATTCTGACGAGAAAGGAGGATTTTAAGGATACGAATCTATCGGTTTTCACTTCTCCATGGCCATTACAAAATCTTGACATAAAACTAAGATGTCGTAACGGTCCAAATCTCAAGAAAAACTCGCAATCAGAATCTAACATAACTTCTCTTTCTTTTCCATCAGCTTTCTCTTCAAGCAAACAGAGAAATGACCAATACAGTTCGACAGTTTAAAGTACCATGCCACTACGTAAAGGGAAATGAAATAGAAAATGCATATACAGTTGCAACAAGCTCATGAATCTAGAGTAATGGAAACTGAATTAACCAGTGAAAAATCTCACTCACCAGGAACCGGAAATCAACCGCATAAACTGGCGAAACTCTGCAGCCGATTTCAGAGCTTCGAACAAGAACATCCGGCTCAGAGAAAACGCATTGATTCAAGCAAAATGAACGAAAAAGAGAGGGAATTGAGGAGACGATAATGGAGGGAATTGGAGCAGAGTGCTCCTCTTTGTTTACGTTTTTGGATTTGACGAAACAAAAGCGAGGGAATGAGAATGGGGAAGGCCACGACTGAAAGATGTTTATATACGGCTGAGTAGCGAAGTTTAAACTTCGGAGGAATCTGGACCGTCCGTTGCGAGAGGGTGATGACGATCGTGATTAGATCGAGGGCTGAGATTATCTGCTACGATGGGTCTGTTTGTATTCTACAGTTTCCAGAAGATGGCACTTTTTTTGGAATGGAAAGGGAGGGAGAGAATGTGGGAAACAACGTGGGACCCACATGTATCATTTTGTCGTATGTGGAATCTTCCCTCACAAATGGAGATTTCCCTTTTTTCTTTTTATTTGTTTTCTTTATACGAATATATATATTTAGCTCGTACATTTCCATTTTTCAATTTAATATTGGAAAAAGTGTTAAAGATATTTAATTTAATAAAGTAATATGAAAATATTTTTAGCTTAAATTACATTTTAGACTTCCACTTTCATGTTTATAATATTTTAACTAATAAATTTTAAAATATTTTGTTTTGTGTTTTCTTCTTTCTTGTTTATACTATTTTAACGAATAAATTTTAAAATATTTTCTTTTGTGTTTTCTTAATTTTACRAACTATTTTAGTTTCTGAACATCATTAATCTTTTTTTTTTCTTAACATGGATAATAGTTAATTCTTAGTCTTTTTTATTATTTTTCTTTATATAAAATTTTTTAGTACGGGATGGGGATCGAACTTAAAACCTCTTGGATATAGATATATAACAATCACCGTTGAGCTATACTCGTTTTACAAAGTTAATGAGCTAAATCCTTGTCCCCTTTATATTATATTAAAAAAGTATATATACTTATCTCCGACTTATCTTTGACTAATAGGCTAATAGRCTGTGATTTCAAATCTCCACCTCACTTATTATACTAAAAAGGATATATACGCCGTTTCTAAATTACATAAACAAACACTAAATAGTTCTTTAATATTTCTATACTTTTAGAATTGAATATTTAATTTTTTTTATTGTATGTGTATGTATATTTGTTATAAATAATATTTATATGATTAATTTATTTAGAACTATTATCACGTCAATATATAAACATATATTATTTTAAAAAATTATAAAATAATGTATCTCCAATAATTTGTGTCCAACATTTTTATAAATTTACATATCGTCATGTTCGTGTCCTGTCTTATCTATGTTTCTACTTCTTAGTTGCTAGTATCCACAAATCAATCCGGACACAGTAGTTGCTAGTATCCACAAATCAATCCGGAAGTTGTGTCCGATTTGCTGATTAATACACCAATTTAGTCAGATTTGGTTGGTTTTTCGGCTTTGGATGTTCACTCCTAGTCTTGATCGATSGGTTGGTAATACTAACTAAATTAGTGTATATATTGAGTGAGTTATTTTATCGAACACATGGTGTGCACTATGCTCATCATCACATATGCATGTAAACTTTTGGTTCCCTGATCTGATCTCSACCGTTCAATTGAATCTGCAACTCAAAATTTGGGTTTAAAGAAGACGTAGTTTATTGTATGAGCGGCCGATTTGAGCCCTTGTTTCATTTTCCTAATCCTGCATTCATTAGGTTTCCCACTTTAAAAATTGTGGTCGGGATGGGAAATTTTGTACGGCTTTTTTCTTACATGAATAATGAATTGTTTGATCCCATACCAATTTATGTAGTGGTATATATATGTGTGTGAAAGTTGTCATTGTCCACGGTATATAGAATTAGAATTGTTATAATTAATTATTAATGCATGAAAATGACCAATTCTCTGCAAAGCACGAACTCGAGTATAGTCAATGTATGCGACAGAACCTGCACAAAGAGAGGCAAATGATCTGCCACTCAAGTCCGTCTTGATCTCATCCGTATTCAATGTGAGGATAATTTCGCCTACTCGTATAATGAGGTGGGAATCTCTATTTATAGAGGTTGAGTTTTCTGACATAATTTGAGGAGCGGTTATGATCGTCTCGTAAATCACGACGCCTTTACYAGAGAAACGATTTTTGACTTGTGACAAATAGTATGCACATCCCTTACGAGGGTGAGCTATTGAGATCCTTATTGGTCGGCTCAATTTTTAAGAAATTTCAGACGACCAATAACACATTAACGTCGACTCATTCTTTAAGAGGTTTCGAGACGTTTATTCTACTTTCACATACTTAGTATCCAGTAGCACCTTCCAACCTACAAAGTACTGACATGTGACGTGTAACTCTACCTTCAACAATGTCTACAGGGGTTTGACTAATAAGCATATACCTGCGTTGTTTGATAAATTTAAAAAGAAAAAAAAAAACCTTGGTCAGATTAGGAAAGTATGTGTATACGGTCGTTAATGAGGTTGCCAAGTATGTGTATACGGTCGTTAATGAGGTTGCCAAGTATGTGTATACGGTCGTTAATGAGGTTGCCATATTGTATAACACAGGCTTGAATCCAAGACTTTGATTAATTCACACTCACAAATAATATATTATTTTGTTTAGAATGCGATTAAAGTCTCACCTTAGTTAAATAAAGGGAATATTATAAAAATATATAGGTAAGAGACAACATCTATATTGATATGAGATATTAATGGGTAAAACAAAAAACAAAACTACGATGGCTAAACAATAACTGACTTATGAATGTAACATCTCAATTTCAGGATTCAACAAACTCAAAAGTGTGTAAGTAACTGTAGATAATATTGAAATAAAACTTAGAAAAGTTACTTGCAAAAAAGGAAAGAAAACAAAATAATTATTTTATAGACTATATGCGGTCATTCAAATTATCACACAAAAGTACTTGTGATTCCTTAAATTTAATTTCAATATTAATTGAGTAGCGAATGAATTTTGCTCGAGTGACCATAAATAATTTCAAAAGAACGTCTAATTAGAAATAAAAGCTACAAAATCACAACATTCGAATGCAAAATARTGACTAATGAAAATTCTAAAATTATGTCGTATCTTATCACAAACTTATGAGATAGAAAAAATATATATACCTTATATCCAACATGTTCCCCAAATGCTACCCATTCAAATCCCAAGTAAAATCACGAAGAGAAAACATATCTTATCTCCAAACAAAACATAAATCTACCAAAGTTAAAGTGGAGGAAGAAATGAAGCAAACAAGAATTTAACTAAAGCAATGCAAAATATATATGTACAATACTGAAGTGTTTTATAGGTTAACATTAATTATCATTAAAACTTCATAATTTTGTCAATTACCAGTGAACTATACTCTTTTTACACATAAAACTTCATAATTTTTAAAGAATATAAAATTAAATATATGTTTATATCTAAAAAATGAGTGTCCATGGATAAGCGTTTGGGTTTGGACGAGGAATTGGCTGTCGTGTTTATGCGGATCGGCGAGCAATCGGCGATCCAAAGCAAATCTCCACGTCCAGGCCGGCAAGCCCTGATTTTATGACTCAGCCATCCCCGACAAAAGCCTGTTCAAAATCCCGATTTTTTAACCGAATAATTGCGATTGAGCGCGACATTTAAGCGGCAATTTGAGTCGCACGAGTCAATCTTAGCGCCCCTTTAATCACTCTTGTTTCTTTTTTTCTTCTTAATTTTAAATCGGATACGCTGCGGCCGTGTRCAGATCTGCAAGCCCCTCCCCACCGTTGATCTGAACGCCACCTAGCGATTGAGTCCCGTGTGATCGTTTCATGAGCTGCCACGTTGCAGAGGAATGGTGGAAGTGGGCCAGGGTCTGTTTCCTTGGTGGTTTTGCTTCGCCAGCCGCTCGCGTGGGTTCGTTATATGATCTTGCCCACCAAGTCTTTCGCATTTACCCTTTTTTTTTCTTTTTTTTTTATTTTATAATTTATAATACTTTTTTTAATGGAATGTGGGGTCCACTGCCGTCGAAAAACGTGGACCCAGTGAGTTTCCTTCATGTTTTGGTTCGTTGAACACTAAACTGGTGGGGTCCATATAAACATTTTGGCATCGTAGATTTTGCGTTATAATTTATACGTTAGAAAATAAATTTTTATTATTATTATTTTTTTTTAGTACAACCTAAGAAGCACGGATGCATACACGAGACACGGATATGGTAATAAATTATTTTATAAAAATTTAGAACAAAGATACGGCAATGATACGTTTATTAAAATATACAAATTTTTTTAAAGAAATTCAAAGTCAATAATCTTATACGTTTTTATGTATAAGAAATGAGTTTGATGCATTCTACTCTCAATGTTTATTAATTTGCCCTACATTACTATTTATATCTCTTTCTTATGCTTAATAAGTGTTCGACATGTAAAATACTGAACCATGTTCATGTTGGCGAAAATAAAATTATTTATTTTTTATTATTATTATGTTTTCTTAGAATATTTACATTATAATTATGTCTTCAATATACTTGTGTGTGAAATATTTAATGGCAACTTATATATTAAAATAAATATATATATCTTTTATCAATTTACCTTGATATAAAAATATAATTTGAATATAACTTAATGACTAAATGCATCTCTACTTATAGTAGTTCGTGTTGCTCATAATACAGTATTATAAAAAACATGGGAATATCAGTGTTATGAATTGAGTGCAATAAAATAAAATGTAAGTTTTGTGTCATTATAGTAAGTAGAAAGTGTTAATGTAATTCTAAATTTAACTTGTATGGAATTAATATGAGAATGTAAAATTATTTTTTGTGAGCATTTGCGTCAATAATTTGGAAATATACTACATGGATTTGGATTTTATAGCTAAAAAATACAGTTACATGTGTTTTTATCAAAATATTAAAATCTCCGAGAACATTCAAAGATAATTAAGGATCCCGCAAAACAAGGAATTAGCACTTCGAAACTCTTGTCAGTACAGGATTGTAGAGAGTAAATTTCAAATCAAGATATTTGCACACCTCTTTTCTTTATCTCTTACATATTTATTTGAAATAGGAGATAACCGTTGGAGTAGTATACAGAATTCAATAGTTATTTCCATGATTTTAGGCGTAATATGTGCTCTGAAAGGGAAATACAGTCAAGTAATTACCATTCAAACGTTAGTGATTAGTTCAGTAACCTTGTTGTAGAGTCATTCTAGTTTTTGGAGGTTTTCAACATTTACCATTTTCGAACTTTCTTCCTAGAAAACACGAGCAAAGTTAAGCCACTAATTTAATGATGACGTGTCTTTCAATCAAATTCGACCTTCATCCACGTGCCAAGTGCATACGTTTATATTTGTCAAATGATTGATTTACTGATCTTACCATTGGAACAACAAAGTTATACATACTTTTAAAATTCACCCATAATGCTATATACTACGTATTTCTAAAAATTATCCACAGATTGTTCTCAATACTTTATTTTATGAATTACAACTTTATTATAAAACTCACCTTGCGTRGTAACTATTTTATGAAGTGTAAATTGTAATTATTTATTATTAATTGGTTAAAAAATACATTTGGTCCTATCATTTCACTAAAGTAATAATTTAGTCCATGAACTTCAGTTGATAACGATTTAGTACCTGTACTTTCCTTAAAGTAACAATTTAGTACATGAATTTTAACTCATAACAATTTAGTTCATGTAGTTTAAAATTTATAATAATTTAGTCCCTATCGTAAATTTTTTTTATTAAAATTAGGTGTCAAATTTTATCATATAACAATTTAATATTTMTAATTCGTAAACATATTTGGTCCACTTTTAATTTATCAATCTATACATACACGAAATTTAACAAAAAAAGAAATCACTATAAAAACTAAATCGTAACCAACTTTAAATTACAATGRCTAAATTATTACATATTAAAGTTCAAGTACTAAATTATTAGTAGTGCGTTAATTAAAGTTTAGAAATTAAATGGTTAGTTTAACAGAATTAGGTAGAGTAAAATATTTTTTAACCTTATTTGTTTTTTGCGATTTAAGTTTCTAAGAGTCCGTACCAATCAATGAGGAATCTTTAAGTGCSAAGATAAATTTAGAACTTGGCGAAGTTGCCCCCTAACTTTAAGCAAACGAAGTGGCGCAAGTGGCGGCAGATCCAATTGCCCGTTTCTCTCTCAGAGTTTATTTTATAATTTTTTCTACAACAAAATTAATATTTTAGTACGGTTTGTATTAAATAATAATAATAATAATTGGTGTACTATGTAGCTATGAATTTAGACTCTTAATTTTAGTTTCTACTTTTTTAAGTTGGACGTGTGATTCGAATTCATGACCCTTTAGTGAGGGATAGTGTCAATTACAGTTGAGTTTAGCTCAGGTTAACCTTAATTTTAATTTGTAACTATTTAGATTTTCGAATTAATAAAAATTTAGTCCATTTTAATATGTGAAATTTAATTTTTGTAATTTAAAGTGGGTAACAATTAGTATCTATCATTAAATTTTTAAATTGTCGGTTTTTATTATGTTAACAATTTTAAAATTTGTATTCTATAAACACATTGGATTTCTCATCACTTTATAATAAACTCCGTTAAATCTTAACCACATCTTTTCACGAGATTAAATCGTTAAAAATTTCAAACAACATACTAAGTTGTAATATAAATTCATATTTGTGGTCTTATATTTTCAACTTGTCTATTATGGTGCCAAGGAAAAAACAATACAACTTAAGCTTTTTTTAAAGCCTCTTTGATGTTTATTGGGCCTTGGTCGACAATATTATTTCAGTAACAGTTAAAGGGATTGAATATAATTTAATAATTATAATTAAAATTATTAGAAAAGAAAACGTTATTTTAGTTTGAAATATTTTCCCACGTGTTACAAGTGGAATATAGTTCTTTGAATTATTTAGACGATTGTCATATTAAGAAAAATTATCGATATATTAGTTACAATAATATATCAGTGAGGGGTCGTTATAGTTAGTTATAAGTCGTTATAGTTAGTTATAACTTACCCGTGATGATAGCTTTTATCTTTTTTATTGTGAGCACCTATTCTTAATTTTCTCATAATCTTATTCTGTCATTTGATTTAATTATTTTTATAAARGTTTATGATAGACATTGACTATCCTTCTCCTAGTTAATTTATTCTGATAGGTGTCTCAACCACTTGAGTTATRCTCGGTTTGGCTGTTCATGTTGKCATTTGAAACTTGAAAACTTGCTTTAATACATGAATTTCTCTATTTACTTTGTTCGGGGATAAAATATCCAATTACCACGTGGAGGATAGAGATTGGCGGTCAGAAGAGATGGTTTAAGAAAATTGTTCGACAAAGCTCCTCCTCGGAACCTTCCGAGGAGGGAAGTTCATTACCCCTAATTGTACTACAACTCGACACGTCCGACCTCAAAACCGACCAATGTAACCGCCTGTCGTGACCCTTGTCGAGACTTAAACCTATAAATAGAGGGTCTCTTTTCACCATCAGGGATCGATTTTCTCCTCGAATTTAATATTGAGTCCGAGCTGTTTACTGACTTGAGCGTCGGAGATTTTACCTTCTTGTGCAGGTCTTCCCATCGCCTTCTGGGTCGGAGCGAGGATCAGGTTCGAGCTCAAGAATCATTGTGCAAATTCTTGCACAAACATACTTTTTCTTTAATGTTACATTTTAATTCGTTAACCTTGTATAAAAACACGTTTTGATCTTTTAATTGATTGAAAATAAAGGTAGAAAATGACGCAGTCCTATACTAAAAAAGATAATTATAAAAATGACAATAAATAATGTGAAAACTTTTTTTTTACAGTTTATTAATTACATGCATTGTGGAAAAACTTGATTTAAAACGTCTCCAGTAAGATAATTAATTCATAAACTTTGTTTTTTAATAAGCTTTAATTTATCCGCCAAAACAAACGTAGTTCAATGATAATTGATATATATCTTGAACAAAAGATTGTGATTTTGATTCCCAATCCCAGATGTTGTACTAAAAAAAATTTATCCAACAAATTTGATTTAAACTCGTAAGATTGAATTTTCATTTTGATTCATTCCTATTCGGCTAAACTGAATCATTCTCRTCTCACTCCATTTACAAATACGAACCCGCTAAGCGACGGCGTTCTCATCCCTCGAATCTTTCCAACAGATTGGGCTGAATACAAAATGGACAATTCTGGGGTGAAAGTGGGTCCAGTCAYTCTGCATACACCTCAGGAYTTTTTTTTCTTTCTAATATTGCAATAGAAAAAAATAATTATTTACATATAATTAGTTCGAAACTAATATTAAAAATATTGAGAAAATTTGGTCTAAATAGCTGTCTTGCTTCATGTAAGCAAAGCGATATAATTTAAATTCATTTGCCATGCGGCATTCTTAAAAAAAAAAAAAAAATCTTAAAAACACACACACACAACAAACTTCACTCAAATAAAAACAACAATTTTTTTTAAAATTTAGTTTTAAAATAATAATAATATGAAATAAATAGTTTTTTAACAATATTGAAAAAATTTCCTCAACCTCGAAGGTAGGATGTTTTAGTATAATTTGTGAGAGTGGGCATTCGAATCCACGATCTTTTGGTAGTTGATAGGTGTCATAACTCATCGAATTATGCTCAACTTTACAAAAWGTTGAATGTATTATGTTAATTTGCCATGGGAATTGTAAAATAAATACTTTTTGGACAACCCTAYGATAACAATACAAAAATTATTATAAAATATTAAAAATCAATAAAAAATAGTTATAGAATGAAAATAAAATTTCAAAATGTTTGCAGAACCATAAATTTCGAGGTAAYCATAAACGACCACGTCATTATTGGTAAAACTATATTTTATTAAATTTTGGGTCGATTATAATTTATCATAAAATTAAAATTAAAAACAAATAAATGACAATTCTCAAATAATGCAAATGTTTTTGTTCATGCCATTTGGATTGGATTTAATTGGTCGAATTTGATCATACAAAATGGACCCTAAATCAATTTACTTCACAAATTCATTAGATGATATTTAGTTCCGAAACCAAAATTTACATAAGACCATTACGATGGATTGGTATTTAAATTTTYGAATAAATATAAATCCATTTAAAGAATTTGGCTAAGTCAAAATTCACTCAAACCGAGATCTTTCAAATTAAATCGAGCTCATAGCCCAAATAAAGCTCAAATTCATAAGTTGAGTCTAAAATTAGTTAAGCCCAATGTCCACTTAAGCGTGTTGAAAACTCTACAAAAAGAGGAGTCTAAGAATTCATATATCAAATAAATTCGAATCATAAAAAACTTCCAATATAAAAGTTAAACCCCATGAAATATAGTTTATAAAAAAATCTSGTGTGAACATATACATTTATTAAAAATACTTTTAAATATTAATTTTAGTTATYGCAATAACATTTGCCTATATTTAGAATAGGTATTAGGTTTAGATAGGATTTAGACTCGCAAAAATTAAAGAAAAAAAAGTCATTAACATTTTATCGATATTTCTATTTGACAGATCAATAATGGGTAATAATTAAATACTCTAAAAGTCGATACTTAAATAAGATTGTATTGAATAATGAAAAACAAAAATAAAAAACTAGAAAGAACCAGTATTTTATGTAACTGTCTTGAAGACAACTATTACAATTACAACCATTCATTTCACTAAATTATTTGAAAAATAATTCCCCATGGGGCCGACATTCCAATCATCAACCATCCTAACTAATCCATAAAATATTTAATAATCATGGAGAAACTATTAAAGAACTTTCAAGATTTCAAGATTAAGACACATGTTTTTAATTAGAATACTGTGGTTCGAATTCTAATAAAAATAATTATGTATATATAAACTAAACTAATTTGTTAATCTGTTTAGATGAATTAGTTGACAATTTATTAATTGGATCATTTTATTTATTTATTTATTTTTATCTTTTTTAATTGTAGTTTGAAATCTGTGAGAGATTAAAGTTTTGCTATTTGCGAGTATACGAACTAATTTAAACATAAATCAACCTATYTTATAGGACAACAACTTGACATTACGATTTTTTTGGTTATCATAAAACTCGTGTATTTTATGTCGTAGGTAAGTAGTCAATTTAAAGTTTGAACCTATTTATTTAAAGTTCATTTACTTTTTTCACTTGTCCACAACAACTACATCAAGTTCTTAGTAGTTCAATCAATAAAGTATTAAAAAAAAATTGTAAAATAGCTCTACAAACACCTAAGTTCAACTAAAAAATACCGGAACCTAACTACATAATTAAACAAAAATGAAGAAAAAAAAACTCAACATTACTATAAAACTTAGAACAAAAAAAGTTTAACATGAAATGATATCTAAAACTTACAACATATTAGAATGTTTTCAAGCCTAACTTAAAATATTAGAGGAAAAAAAAAGACAATTCAAGGTTTTTAGTCAATAAGTATAATTATTTTACTTAATTTAAAGATTTTTTTAATACAATATATGTGAGGATGAGAGATCGAACATTCACTCTGAACAAAATATTTTTAACACTCTGATTTAAAAAAAGATTTATCTATATATATTATTGGTATAATTTTAATTTTGGACGGTTAATTATCATCAACAACAATGGTTTTTARAACGAACATTAAATTCACGAGTTGAATAGTTAAAGAAACAAAGAATGCAATGTGCGTGACACAAGTCATTCATTATCGTTTTGTATTTTTATTTTTATTTGTTATTAATATTATTATTTTGCTCCAAATTCAACCTCCCAACCAACTTGTATAGCAGAAGTCAAAGTTTTTCTTTTTCTTTTATTTTTTTTCTAATAATGAATAATAAAAATGTATTATTTGGAAGGAAAAAACATTTATTGTTTGACATTTTTTTGGGTATAATTAATGTGAATGAAAAATTGAAAGTTTGGCCTTTAAAAAATAGCAAATAGGCTACTTTGCTTTATTATTTAATATACAATTGTTTGTGCAAGCATTTTATCTTTATATTTTCAAAAAAAAATCTCCAAGCGGTCTTGCCAAGCTCATTATTATTTTTAAAGATTTTTAATAGAATATATTAAATTGTTTTTTGAAAGATAAATAAATTTTTTAGTATAACATGTGAGTGTGGAAATTCAAACTCGTGATTTTTTTTTATACAAAATAAATGTCTTAACTAATAGAATTATGTTTGGTTGGACTGATAATGAAAGCTTTATAGAGAAGCAAAAAATTGGTTAATTGAAGTCTATAAAATGATTAATAAAAATATCTCGTATTATTTGAATGTATAAAATTTACAAATATTGTCAAAATACTCTTATACGAGTGGATCTAAATCAATATTTTAAAAGATATTATACATTTGTCGTTTGGTTCACATTGTGTTAAAGTCACACAATTATTGCTAAAATACGAAAATCTATCTTGTACGCACGTGACAACACGTCTTTTGTACCGCAACTCAAATTATACACAAAACAATTACCACAATCCGCGTGAGTGACAAATTTGATTTATAAGTATCTATTATTCACTCAAAATTGTCATATGATTTAAGCATTAGAGTTGATTCAACCAATACAAAATTGTATAAAAAGAAAAAAGTAGCTCGTAATAATTATTAAAATATTATTTTATGAACAAAAATATTGTTGTGGGGTAAAGGACCATTTGATTGGGTTAAAATACTATTTTCATCGCTATATTTCAATTTTTGTTTATATACTTTTAAAATATCTATTTTTCTTATTTTATTTTCAATTTTTATTTATTATATTCGTTTTGATCCATATATTTTTAAAAAGTGATCATTTTGGTTTATTTATTTTATTTCTTATCTCATTTTCTTCGATTACAATTTTAACACAGCACCACACTCAATTTGTCTATTGAAATATAACCTATTTCAATAATTAAAAGGTAATAGTGTATAAAAGTTGTATTAAAATTTTACAAATAGAGACAAAAATGAATATTTTAAAAGCACATAGACTTAAAATAAACAAAAGTTAAAAGTATGACGAAAATGAATATTCTAAAAATAATGTTAAAAATGTCACAGTGAAAATATAAAAAATCTAACCATAGTTTATAATAGACATAAGTTATTCAAAGGATCTAACAAGGGTTTACTCGAATAAGTACAAGATCGTATTTTAACATATTATTTAGGAAAAAAATATGAAAAAAAAAACCTGATGGAGTGGTTTAAATGGAATCCAACCCGGTTCTTTTTCTCCCTCTGTTGGAGAATCGGTTCGTATGTAATATGTATGTATGTATGTATATGTATATATATAATTTTTTTTTTGAGAAAATTACAATTAATTATAATTAATTTACGTCGTTAACTCGAAGCAATAAACAGGGCGACCCGTTCTGTTGCAATTATCAGAATCACCAAATACGGTACCGGGTCCCCTCCCCTCTTTCATTTATTCCGCTTCTCACAAAAAAAATAAAAAAAAGTTTCTGAGAAACAAAAAATTGGGAAAAAAGAAAAATCATCGAAAATTTTCCAACTTAGATTAATTTATCTCACTCTCTTCCATTCTCCATAGCCATTCACCAACGATCCGAGCTCCAATGGCCTCTCTCGCATCTTCAATTCGCAATTTTCTGGTGTCTCTTTGATAATTTCTCCACGATCTTCGCCTTCTGGAAGAAATCCGGCCAAGCCATGTCGCTCAAGAGTATCTTCCAGGATATGAGGTCCCGCTCGCGCCGAGTGGTGCAGGACGGCTCCGCTCCGGAGCGGAGGGACGGCCTCGACCAGAGCTGCTGGGCTAATATGCCTCAGGAGCTGCTCCGGGAGGTTCTGGTCAGAATTGAGGCCTCCGAGACTGCGTGGCCGCCGAGGAAGAGTGTAGTGGCCTGCGCCGGAGTGTGCCGGAGCTGGCGAGCCATTACTAAGGAGATCGTGAGAACGCCGGAGATTTCCGGCAGGTTGACGTTCCCGATCTCCGTCAAGCAGGTGAGCGTCACGCGCTTGTTGAATTGGGGATTTCTCTCTCTTTGCACGATTTGGTGGATTAGGTTTATTTGGTACTCAACGAATTGGAATTGGAAGTCGTTTGTTTTTTTAATTTTCGCTAAATTTGCAGAATTCGTTGACACAAGAAGCTGTTTACTCTGGAGTCGGTTATTTAGAATTAAAATTTTGGTGGAAATGATTCGTTCGTTTAATCACGGAATTGATATTATCTGATTTGATTGTGTGAAGGAGTCGCCTTATTATTTGATTGTGTTTGTTTCCTTTGGTCACTACTCCCTACAACTTTTGTTTTGTTATCTGGTCTAGAATTTGATTGTTGGCTTAACAATAAGCCAAATACCACAGATTTGCTAAAAACATAACATTGTTTTGAGAAACATCCGTTTTTAGGATACAGTTTATCCACTGCGAAATCAAGAGTTTAAACTCAGTGAAGAAGCTGGAGATTATGTTTTCATATTTCCTTCTGATATCTTTGTATTGCATAAGTTCCTATGCCCAATACCTTTCTTTCTTCTCATTTACATTTGTTCATGAAGATTCTGCTTTCTTCTAATAGGGGTAGGTGAAGCAAAATGATGTTGAATTGGATAGTTCAGATATCTTGTTTGTCTACCCACAAATTGGCATGTGATCAATACATTTGTTTAGTTTCACATTTTTTACTTTTAGATTATTCTTTTCACATCTGGAGGTCATTTTTGGCAGCCTGGTCCAAGGGATCCTCTTCTACAGTGTTTCATAAAGCGAAACAGATCCAATCAAACTTATTATCTTTTCCTCTGTTTGACTACTGGTGAGTAATTGAATTGCTATGGTAAATTGAAGTTTCTTTGCTTTATCTTTGTATTGCGAAGTTTCAACTTCGTCTGAATGGTATATTTGTAACTTTTTGTTATTTTCTTGTTTACATCACAGCACTAAGTGACGACGGGAAATTTCTACTTGCTGCACGCAAATGCAAGCGCCCAACCTACACGGATTATGTTATCTCTTTACATGCTGAGGATTTGTCAAAGGGGAGCAGCACCTATGTTGGGAAGTTGAGGTTTGTTCTTGAAGGCTTGTGATGTCATGATTAGATGTATATTTTGGATTGCGTTTTTTAGAGTTTTTTTTCTTCCTTCGTCCGGGAAAAGATCTAATTTTCTAGGAACCAAGTTCACAATCTTTGATGGGCAACCACCACATTCTGGAGCCAAGATCACAAAAAGTCGCTCCACAAGGCTAGTGAATCTGAAACAAGTTTCACCCAAGGCCCCTGCAGGGAACTATCCAGTTGCCCACATTTCATATGAATTAAATGTACTGGGATCGAGGTAATTCGAAGGCTATCAGATAATTGGATTCTGATTTATGGTTATTCTTTGTTTGGATGACTGCATTTTTCTTTAAATGTCTACCTAATGCTTAAAGGTTCTTGTAATTAACAAGCAGGGGTCCGAGGAGAATGCAATGTGTCATGGATTCTATTCCCGCTTCCTCGGTTGAACCTGGAGGAGTGGCTCCAACGCAAACCGAGATTTCTTTGAGCAACGTGGAATTGTTTCCATCATTCCCGTTTCTGAGGTCAAAATCAAATGCAGACAACTTGCTTTCTGAGCCTTTGGGCAGTCAGAAGGATGGAATGCTGGTGCTCCGAAACAAGACTCCCAGGTGGCACGAGCAGCTTCAGTGCTGGTGTTTGAACTTTCATGGAAGAGTTACCATTGCTTCTGTGAAAAATTTTCAACTAGTTGCTTCTCCGGAAAACGAACCGCCTACGCAAGAAAATGAGAAGATCATCCTCCAGTTTGGAAAAGTGGGGAAGGATCTATTCACAATGGATTATCGTTACCCAATCTCGGCTTTCCAGGCTTTTGCAATCTGCCTCAGCAGCTTTGACACAAAGATTGCTTGTGAATGACAGGCACATCATTAACAGGTCAAAATTCTATCAATTCAATTATGATCTTAAGAGTTTATTTTAGGATTGCTATTTACAAATGCCATTGCATCATATACAGTTTACAATATCATGAATTTGCACAAGCTAGGTGGAAATTCTTTAAGTGGATTTTCAGTATCTACCCTACTCTATTAAAGATAGATTTTATCCAAAATTTTGTCAATCCGAGTATACCGGTGAATTCATATATTCAAGCTATTGAATTTATGCTGTGACATTAAATGGCCATGTCCATGTGCTGTTTCCAGTGTACAATCTATATGTCATTATGTTCTCAATTTTTGGTTCTTTTTGCTAGTTGTTGACATATTCTTAGATTGTTGCTACTTGTATTCGCCTATTCAGAATTGTTTCTATCAAAATACCCCCATCCCCATCCCATCTGGTGGGTCAGGATTGATCAGCTTCCTAGTCATATTCTTGATAAACCAGCATTTATACATAGATGTAGAAAGATCTGTTTGGAACCTAAGCAGCTCCTTTAACATATCTTCGTCTGCAAATAATTCTTGATGTGAAAACATAGAAATAAAAGGTTGATCTTTAACTAGGAAAAATAGTGGATCTATGGGATTCCAAATGAATTGACTTATTCGAAAAGGCTTCTTCCAGCCTTTGGAAGATCCATCTCGTGTCTAGAATTGTGCTATGCAAGCCCAATAAGAAAATTCCAATTCACTAGCCTTTCGATACAATCAAATAGAAGCTCCAAGGGTGCCATATTCGAGGAGCCCAAACTATGTGATTGAATCAATCCTCCCCATCTACTGCGACGTAACCACGATAACTTTTGTGCTGTCAACCATCATGGGATGACTCAAGTGGTCAATGAGGGCCAATGTAAATAGCAAAGGATTTAGAGGGAATGAGTTCAAACCATGGTGGCCATCAGATTTAATATCCTACGAGTTACCTTGTTAACTAAATGTAGTAGGGTCAGGCGGTTGACCCGTGATTAGTCGAGGTGCGCGCAAGCTGGCCCGGACACACGGATTTCAAAAAAAAAAAAAAACTTTTGTGCTGTCTTGTGAATTTTTCAGGCTAATAAGATACAAAACCATCATTTAGTGCATAAGCATTCTGTGTATTTATTTATTACAAGAAGTACTGATTCTGAGCTCAATTTGTGATGCAGGGAAAAGATACTGAGCTTGAAGGTCTGCTAATGGCTTCTGGCAATAAAATCGTTTTTATATATATATATATATTATATTATATTATATGGTAAGTTAACGCGATAGTGAAAGAAGGGCTATGTTCTGATTCCGAAGTCGTAGAAAGTTGCTCCTTTCGTGGTGGTTTCTTTGCAGCGGTTACAATTTTTGGGGTTTTTTTTTAATGAGGGAATGAATCGCAGAGAAACTTGCGAAATTTTAAGACTTTTTATTTGTTTGTGATATGTATATTTCTTCCAGTTTGTGTACATAATGAATTTTTATTTTTTTTCTTTCAACTGAAAAAAGTTGAATGGCAGTGTTGACTGTTTTAAATCAGATTTTCGCTTTAATGACAGACATTTTCATTCCTTTTCTGGTTTTGCCCCTTCTAATCATATTTGATGATGCAAATCTAAAAGGTTTGAATATTATAGAATCTATGTTAAGTTGTCCAAATCACTGAAATTTAATAAATCAAAATATGATCTTGAAGTATCTCTTGGTTTGAAGTAGACCAGAATCTTTCTGGACATCTAATTTAGAATCACAAGCAGAAGCATATGCATAGCTGCTTTCTGGAGGACGGTAATATATATAAATCCTCAAAAATCTAAGCCACTATTCTCAAGCTTTACTTATTCACAGCTTTTGCTATCAAACTTCATAATGCAGTTTATAATCAACGATCTTACCTATACGCTCCATATTTACATTACTACGTTACTCTCCGGTCTCTCTTATGCCGCTTGCATCTGCGCTTCGGGCACGGAACTGGCGAGCGAAGTCTCGACAGCTTCTTCTTCTTCCTCGTCCACTGGAAGATCATCGGAATGCAGTTCAGGCTGATGGACGCTTCGGACGAATTCAGCAAAAGAGGGAAAGTGCTCTGGAGAGAAGAAGTAGGCTCCCATTCTCTGGTATGTGAACAACTCTACGCTCTCGCCTTCCAAATTGTTCTTTATCCGATCGAAGCCCCCAGGAGCCCCCGAATCGGATGAGTTCTGTCCTGCTAACATTACCCCGTGCTTTCTGCTAGCTGACTTGATCTGTGCTATTAGTGACTCGGGGCTCGAAAGCGATTCCTGAGGCCGATGCTGATCTGATAGGTCCATTCCAGGCAAGATCATCTTGCTTGAGTTCCTGGCAAACATTTCGGCGACTGTCTCGTATCCATCTCTGTTGGCGGTATTGTAGAACCCGGCAGTTAATTCACTGGGATGCGATCGAGTTTTGTACCAAGAATGCATCAGTGGAACTTTTCCATGTATGGTTGCTTCAATGTCGCTGAAGACGGATGAGGCAAGAGAGAGGAGGCGATCCCCATGCGCGATTAGCTCGCTAGAATACCATGAAAGGAAGAAATCCCCATAGTGAGACTCCCATGAACCGCCATGATCTTTGAAGAAATTGTTCGAGTCTGGCGTTTCGTTATAACTCGGAGCATCGTGGGGGCCTCCGAGTCCATATAAAGGATTCCCACCTGCTTCGGCATGTTGCTTAAGATGGCTAAGCATGTTTTCATCATAGCACTGAAATTCTCCAACTCCATGTGATTTCAGTTGTCGCTGCGAAGGATATCGAAGCTCGCCATCCGGTCCGAGGCTCATGGAAATGCCCTGAAATTGATCAAATGGCAACATAAAGTATTAGAACCCAAAGAAAAGCATAAACTGGAGGCTTAATGGATGCAATCTGCGAAAGAACAGTTCTTACCGAGATTGTAGAGCCCATGAGATTTGAGAATGAAGACTTGAAGCTCTCACAAAATTCACGGTAAACTTGGATTGGAGTCTTTTCATTCAGGACAGGAACATTATCCACCGAGAGCGATAAGCAATCTTTGAATTGCTGCCCGTAACGATCGGTAAAGTATATGTTCGGTTCAGATTCGCCGATCTTTGAGACCCATTCAGGGAGAGGAATTCTTGGTTGGTTAGACGCATGGAAGCAGAGTGAAACATGTAGCTTCAGACCTGCATTTTGAACCATCTCTGCAAGAGCGAGATAGCCCGACCATTCATATTTTCCCATGGCTTCTTTCTCGGCGATTCCCCACCAAACGGGAAGCTCGACACCTTCTACACCTAGCAGCTTCAAAGCCCTGAGACCAGCTGCAATTGCCCTAGAATGGTTAACTGTATTGCAGGTAGAAACTGCATCCAACGGCAAACCGACATACAATTTTACCCCATCAAGCTGCAAAATAGTGAGCAGAATCCCATGAGTAATGACCTAAAGCAAGTAAAAATTTAAAATCAACATATGGTAAACTTGGAACACTAAAGAATTATGAAGAACAGAACAGTAGGTTATCGCCTCACACGTTATAAAGACTGAAAACCACTACAATAAGAATCTTATTCATACTTAGATTCGTTTTATTGATTTTAACTATAAAGATTACTAACTGAAACTTTTCAATTTAGTTGTGATTGAATATGATATCATAGCTGGAGGAACAGTTCAAACAGTTTCAGGATCATTTCCTATTCAAAGTTCCCGTGTTAATCCAGCTGCTAATTTAATTGTAAACATCATCCATTGACCTGATGGCTTAAAGATTTAAGGTTTCTCAGCACCCAAACATGACGATATCAAAGGGGAAAATTAGCAAAAACACCGATAACAAGAAAGTAAAATAGTACTCACGGATTTGGATCTTCTACCAACGGCGACGTTTTGGGACTGAACCGGTTCCATCTGCACTGCTTTCGTCGAGAATCGGATTCTGGAGCTTTCGAACTTCGAACTCCTCACGAAGTAGATCTTCGACTTCGAGCTGAAGTTCTTACTATCTACTTTCGAATTAAAAAACCCTAACTCCCTAGCACCAAGATCGACTCCTCCGATCTTCGCCTGAGATTTTCCGATCACCGAAACCTCCATAATCGGGAAAAAGAAGCGGAAATTCAAACAAAATCTTTCAACCAAAACAAAAAACCACACGCAAGATTAAGAAATTCGAAACGGGAATCCCGAAATCCACAAAGGAAAAGAAAACGAAGAATTGAGATAGCTTTTTGCGAAAGGTAAGACGGAGCTCTTGAAATGAAAGCCAGAGAAGTGGGGAAGCTTGAATTTATATAGAAAACGCCGTCGTAAAAGAAAAAGAAAAAAAGGAAAAAGTAACAAGTGGGTCATGCCACGTGTCAAACATTCAGAAGGCCAAAGATGTGCCACGTAATTACTCCTTTTTTGTCAATTCGAAAAAGAAAAAAAAGAAAAGTATTTTTCTATTCTAAAAAAGATAACATATTAATTATTAACCACTAGATTAAGACCATTCAATAATCTAATTAAATACCACGTGATGACGTGTCATTGACTGTTGGGTGGTGGGCCCGTAAGTCCGTCTTGCGATGCGTTGGCAGTCGTAGTCGTCGCATTTAAAACCACTTATTTATTTGTTAATTGAATATTATTTATTAATTCCATCATTTTTAGTGGAATTCCTTTTCTTTTTTGCTGGATCTTATCCACTTATCCAAACAGACAAAATTTTCTGTGTGTTTCTGATTCCATTTTTACTCTTCACAGGTGCGAAATTACGGAAAAGGGCCATACACGTGGCACGCGTAAAGTGGCTGTGACACGAGTGCTGAGTCATCTCTCAGTCACGCTGTCTCCTTAAAAAAGGTAAAATAATTATAATCAATTTGCTTCCACATAAAATAATTGCCAGAGCCCTCTCTCTCCGCCAGCCACAGGCTGTAGCTGCCAACTCTATTATCTGAGATTTAGATTTCCAATGGATAAGGGTTT
>NW_019104499.1:898985-956576 GCF_001995035.1 Momordica charantia | reverse complement strand
TTAAATTATATTTAAATTGATTTTTTTTAATTATAAACTTTCGATATAGTTTCAATTTAATTCACTGATATTAATAGGTTTCAAAGATTATCTTGTTGTTATTAGTCCAATGTGACATTAAATGTGACAGGAAGTTCATGGATTTCTTTAGATTTTTTTTATTATGTTTTTCTGTAAATTTAACTTCCTTTTCAAACTTTTTGGGATGTTTTTTCATGGGCACACACTCATTAATGTAATAAATTGGGATTTAGACTTTGGTGTGACATATTATGTTTGGAACTTTTTCTAATTAAATGTCTTGCAGTGTTGACCCTTGAGGGCATCTGGTGGTGTGAAAAATAATCTTAATGTGTAATAAATAATAAATAAATGGTAAAAATACATTTTCAGTTCTTTAAAATTGAGTTTGTGTCGATTTGATACCAGAAGTTTTAAGAGGCATACGAGTTGATTTATCTTCTTCTTCTCTCCCTTCCATCTTTATTCCTCGCGTGTGGTACTTTAGCGCTGTCATCTCCATCGGCATCACCATTGTCTTGAAATCTCCTCCATCTCTCTTATTTATTCTTTTTTTCTTCTCTCCGACGAATTTTGTGTAAGATTTTTGGCAAAATGTTAAAAAAGCCACGTTGAAAATGTATAATTAAGAGATGTGCTCAAAGTGTAATAAAAGGGATCCACAATTTGAGGTTTTATTATTTTCAATTAAAACACTTTTAAGTATGYTATACTAACTCTAACTGATTAGAAGAAAACTTTAAGGAATGTGCTATGTGTAATTATGATCAACGAAGGAATTCCATGTGATTATACTAATTTTTCAATAGTGGATTTTTGTAGGTCATAGTTTTTTCTCCGRTTTGAAGTTTTCCACGTAACTTATTGTATTCCTTTACTTTTGTTGTTTTCTTTTAATTTCTAAATTATTTTTTACTTATTCCTGCAATAGAAATAAGAAGTTTTCTCATCACTTCGCATGTGCTATTGACAAAGCACAAACACAAATATATACATGAAGTGAGGTAAAAGAGAGTTTCTCCCATCTTACTCGTTTCAGATCTATGAGGAAGAAAAGAGCGAAATGATAAAAGAAGAAAAATAAGTCACCCGTATTGCTTAGTCAACAAATATATATTTATATGATATTAATATTATCTATCTAGTGGCGTGTTTGGAAATGATGGTGGAAGTAGTAATCTTGAAAGAAAAAAATTAAGAATAATTGAGTTTCTAGAATTACCATCCAATTATATCTTAAAAATCAATTTTAAGTTACTTTATATTTTTCTAAAATCAAAATTTTAATTTGTCAAACATAATCAATAAAAATGRGAGTGATTTTAACCATAGCAAAAGTGATGTTGGCATCACTCCCAAACACACTGTAAATTAACTAGCTCAATCAACGAGTAATTTTTCGTGTCATTCTTTTTTTTTTCTTTCTATAGTCAACTAACAGTGAAATAATTCTACCAACTATTCAAACTTTAGAGGGACATTAAGCTCAAACTTAGATTTTGCCGAAACAAACAAAAAGAGAAGGGAAAATTGCTCTCCGTTGACGTGGCGCTTTCGCTGGAATGTGAAGGAAGGTGTGGAAGCAAATCAACACAAATTTCACGTGGTTGGGAAAAATCAATCATTGGAATATTAAATTTCAGGGAAAATAAAAAGTTCGTTTTGGGCACGGCCACGATGCGCTTCAGTTACGTTGGCACTTTTTTTTTCTTTTTCTTTTTTGTCTTTTTTCATAAATCAATATTTTGTAATCATAAAATAAGTTACACGATAAAAACGACCTAAACAAATTTACATGACAAAAAATTCATAATATAGTTAGAATTATTCAGTAGAGTCTAAAATGTGTTATGACTCCTAATAACAAAGTCCCAATTTAATAAAAATATACTAACGAATATATTTTATCACCGAATATGACTACTTATAAATTAAATCGTGTCTCAATCATACGTTTTCTTATTAATAATTATACCATAATAGTCATTTAACTATTGCGAGATTTCTTTGTCCAACCGTAAAGGACTTTGCAAATCATATACGCAAAGTCCCACAAAGATTGGAAGCATTTGAAATTGTCAAATTATAACATTCAAATTAATTACTTTGACCATGTGAACTCACGGAGTTTGAATTTAGTTGATTTTGAATGCATAATATAATATCAACTCAACTAACCAACTTGATAATTGTTGAGTAATTAAAAGGTGTGTTTCTGATATGAAAATAATGAATTCAACGAAAACCTCCAGTATTTTACTACTTTTAGATATGTTTTTTTAACATATTTGAAAATTGAATCTCAATTTAAAAGAAATAAATATTGGTAAGTCATGGTTTACCCACTAAATATTTAGTTTAATATAAAATATTATTAATTTATTTATTAACATAAATATTACAAATTTAGTTAGAATGAGTATTTTACAATATTATATGGTTTATAATGTATTATATTTTACATGTTTTAATTTTAATAAAAATAAATAAAATGAGTATATAATACTAAAATATCAATGGTATTTTATCGATATCAAAAATATGAATCTATATTTTTATATTTAATTGTAAAAAAGTCACATTTGGTCTATAAACTGACAATTTAGTATTTAAATATCAACGCATAACAGTTTCATGAACGTAGTTTAAAATATATAACAATTTAATTTATAGGCATGAAGGTAAGGATAGTTAGTTTAAAATTTGTATTGTTATAGTCTACATACTCAAATTTTTTCGCTAAATAGTTATAGATTAATTTAAATGGTAGGGTATAATTCATTGTATAGAAAAATTACGAAAAATTAAATTATTTTAAAGATATGAACTAAATCATTATATATTAAAATTTGCAGAGGGAATCTTATTAAAGTAATGGACTTCAAATGTAATATTTCAATAAAAACTTAAACACCAAATAAAACGAAAAGGAAAAAAAAAAAGTAATTAGAAACATTTTTAAATATGAAATAATTGGATGGTGACGGTAAAACATTGCGGGCCGTCGTGGAATTTGTCGGTCACGTACTAAGCGACGAAATCCTTCGGTTTTGGCCGGTGGGTAGTGGGCGGCTCTGATTCAACGATTGCCGCCCATTGGATCTGACTCAGACCACGCGACCGTGACACGTGCCAAAACAAAATTTTATCTTAAACACTTATTAGTTTCCAATATTTTTCTAATATTATCTCATGTTTTTCCCCTTTTTTTTTTTAGAAAATCGTGGTATATAGTTACTGGAACGGTAAAAGTTTTAAAACACTTTCTTTTAATATGAAATTTAATCTCGTTGGATTAAAACATATATATCCAACTAAGGAAGTGAGAAAATTTATAGTATTACGAGAACATTAATTTCATCTTATGTTTGTTATGTACTTAAAAGATAATGGAATTATCCACTAAATAAAATAATATATATTGAATGAATATTGTCATAGTACTAAAAACTTTCCGTATTTTATCGTGAAATAAATCATAAAAAAGGACATTCTATTTTTTTTAAATGGGGAGTATGGATGGATTCGAACAAATAATGATGAAAATAAATGACTCTTTTTGGAAAAAGAAAAATTGAATACGTGATAGGAAGATTTGAGACTCCAACTTCAAAGCTCGCTAAAATATATTCATGTTTAATTTATATTTTAATAATGGAGTTAGATTTCTTCATTCTTCTTTTTTTTTGCGCTAAAAAACTTCATTTTTCCATTTTTTCAGTATATATTTAAAACTTTGAGGACGAGGGCTATTATATTGTTTTTTATTACGTTTGTTTATCTATTAATCTTTTTGAAAGAAGGCTATCATGTTATTTATTTTTATCTTTTATTTAATGCGGAAAAATATGATCTACTTGCAAACAAAAAAAAATATAACATTTAAATCGTTTAATATAATTGCAGAATAAAACACGAAACCGATGATTTAGATTAATTGCATTTCCGTGGGCTTTTCTTTTTGGTCTTTCACGCTGGGAGGATCAGCCCAAAACGTCGGGCAATTTGCCCGGTTCCGTTTCGTGGCGCCAAATTCATTTGCATATATAAGAATATTAAATAAATACAAATATTTAGATGAAAAAAAGAGTGCTTTTTAATTCCATTTACTTGACTCACAACAATTTATTTATTTATTTAGTCTATTTGGTGACAATTTTTATTTTGTATTTTTTAATTTTTTAAATTAAGTATATATTCTCTCGATCTCTTTGGTACATATTTCACAATTCTTGTAAACACATTTAACTTGTTATTTTTAAAAATTTAGCTTTAAGTTTTGAAAATGTAAATAGGAGATAAATTTGTATTTATAAGCTTTGATTTTTAAAAACAAAAAAATAAAAAATAAATTGCTTTACCTGCTTTTTTTTTTTTTTTTTTAGATATTCACTGTCCAACAACAACATTATTTGGCTAGTATAAATAACCCATAAGTGTGTAAGATATTATTAACCATCGAGTAATTTGTCAAAATCTATTTTTGAAAAGTCTGACACCTAACTTATCTATATAAATCCATTATGATTAGATGATTTGTTAAGTAAAAAAAATATCGAGTCAATTTATAAATTTTTAACCTCGTATCTAATAAGTCATTCAGTTTTAAAAAGTGTGTGGCAAATCACTAACTTTTAATTTTGTATTTAATAAATTGATGACTAATAATTCATAAATTTGATCATTTAGATTTATCAGAAACGAAACTAAAACTTGAATGAATTATTTTACTGTTTTTAAAGTTTTAAAACAAAGTTTAGAAACCATTAAATATTTTTAAAAGTTTTAAAATGTATTCGACACAAGTCATCAAAACTTGTGATGCACTTCTTATAGTCCTTTTTGTAAAGTTCACTAATTTGACCTTGAAACGGGTATGATTTGATTTTACCACCATAAAATTTCTTATTATCTATTGCTACGATAAAAACGTTCCAATGAGAATAAATTTATCTTTGGCTTAACAAATGGTAGAATATTAAATCATAGATAGGTGCCCACCATGATTTGAACTCATCTTTGTTATTTACATTGGCCCTCATTGACCACTAGTCCATTCCATGATGGTTGCCTATTTTTCACTATCAACATTCTATCATTTCATAAAGTATTTTATTACCACCATTTAATATTATTAGGAATGCCTATTTTTCACTATCAACATTCTATCATTTCATAAAGTATTTTATTACCACCATTTAATATTATTAGGAATGCGACCAAAATCTAACTAAATATGATAAGATCACAGATATATAAATTAATACAATTATCTGTATGAAATCTTTTGGATAGAACAAATACAACTGGAATAAGAGGTTTGTTTAAACAAATACCTTCCAAATTTTACAATTTAACAACCATTTCAATTATTTTTAATTTCAATTTAAATTACGAATCAAACTTTCTACTATTATCATAATTCACGAAATAATTACCTAAAAGGAAAAGACCAAAAATAGGCTGGCCCATGGCGGCATTATCCGTACAGAACATCCGAATTGACACGTGAAATGTTTCAATCCTAACTCCTGTGATTCCCAACAAAGCGAGGGAAGCCGTAAATATCAAAGCAACGTCGGGATAATTTAGGTATTTCGCTACGCAATTATATGAGTTTTTTACTCTTTTTAGCATATAATTTTATTTTTATTTCCTAAAATTATATCTAATGTATGTTTATTTTCCATCGTTCTTCCTCTTGTCAAAGTTCTCTCTAGTCTCTCTCGAACTTCCGGGAACGTCAAGCAAACTCTCTCTCCTCCCGTCGACTGTCTTCTCCGCCGCGAAGAACCCGCAATTTCGCTGTATCGTGTTACCGGCAATGGCGAAAACAGTCTTCGCCGGAGCTCCGACGTCGCGGGATAGTCGGCGAGAGTCTCATCTGTTCTGTTCGCTTCTTTCTCCATCTCCAGTATGTTGTTCTTGTTGATTTCTTCGCTTCCTGGTTGATTACTGAATGTTTCCTCAGATCATCGGAACCAGAACTTAAGCCATAAACCTAGGATTATTTAGGTTTTGTTGGAGAAATCCGGCTGCTCGTAATCGGAACGAAGAGGTATATGTTTAGTGTTAGTACTGTTCTGTTTTGTCAATCTCGTACATTATTATCTGAAATTTGTTTTTTCGTTCTCTTTGTTTACAGAGATATGGAAAAACGTGGATGCTTGGTATTCATCTTCTTTGCTTGCTTGTTAGTCGTCTCAGATGGAAGAGGTGAGACTGCATCTTATCCCTCTTTTAGTTGTGCATTTCACATATGCAATTTGAGATATCAGAGGAAGTGATTTTAGAATTTGTTTGTCTAGTTTTGCCTATTTGAGCTGTAGTTTCGTAACGCTATATTTATAGCTAGATGTAATTTGCTTCTTTATGGAGCACACTTTTAAATAGCATACTCACTGGAAATTATCTTCAAACGTAGAGCCGAAGCCGATGAAGTACAAGGCAAAGAGTTCATCTGTTTACAACCACACCCTTGCCATTATCATGGTTGAATATGCCTCTGCAGTAAGTTCACAATTTGTTTCGTTTGCCTCAGAAGGGCAGTGTTGTCAATCTATTGACACATACAAGAGTGATGCAGCTGTCAAACATTTACGAGCTGAATTTTTTTTACCTGCATTTTGTCATTTGCAATGCTCTCTCTCTCTCTCTCTCTCTCTCTCTCTCTCTCTCTCTCTCTCTCTCTCTCTCTCGCTAAGATAGTGGAATAGTATGTACTCCAGTAAAATTGTCCCAATACCTTCTTATAATGAGCTTAGACGAAGCCTTTGGTTCAAGCCATTTCTACTTAGGAATTAATTTAGGTTTATTGGATTTATTGATTGTGTGTGTAAGACTTTATAGTTGACGTTGCTGAAGTTGATGAAGTCAATATCTTTTGAACTGGATTACAATTGCTTGATATGAATGTTAGGTAGTGCTATTATCATGTGAGATTTAACCATGTTTAAGGGTGTGTTTGGGAGTAATTTTGGCATGGCTAAAATCACTTTGCCATTGCCAAAATCACTTACCAATCATGTTTGAAAAATTAAAAAATTGATTTTAGGAAAGTTTGAAATCACTGTAAATTGATTTTTAAGGAATCACTTGAATGGTGATTTTAGAAAATCAGTTATACTTAAATCCCTTTTTTCAAAATTACTCAGGCTTCCATCACTCTCAAACACACCCTATGAACGGTTTCATTTTTCAGGTTTATATTTCTGATATGACAGCTTTATTTACGTGGACATGCTCAAGATGCAATGGCTTCACTGAGGTACTTGGAGAAATGAAATGGCTTATATCCAATAAACTCCAGCTCCTAAAATGAGATTTTCTGTTATCCAGCCTCTTCACGTGTTCAAGTTTTTGGTATTAATGCTTATTTTCCTTTGATACAGGGGTTTGAAGTTGTGGAGTTGGTTTTTGATGTTGAAAGTTGCCTTCAGGTGCATAGTTATAGGATGTTTTCCTGAGTTAACTACCTTGCATTTACCTATTGCTTCTTGTATCTATGCTGATATCACCATCTGCTGCAGTCATTTGTTGGAGTAGCCAAGGATCCACGTGCTATTATAATTGCATTCAGAGGAACACGGGGAAGTAGGTACAATGCTTTTAAGAGTTTTATATTTAAGTAACTTCAGTTAAATATCCTCCCTGAGCTTTGAGTTTTTAGTGGTTTGTTGAAATAATGAACAAGAAGTTTTTGCTGTTTTTGTTGCGTGGCAAGGGGAGCCCATTGCCAAGGCTAGATCTCTTTTGGTCATATCGGCTTAGAGGTCTCAAGTTCGAACCTCCGGGTGAGCTTAATAAAAAAATCCGTCATATCTCTCACGTCCGAGCCTTAAGGTGGGCGCGGGTGCCCCGGATATAGGAGAACAAAGATCTGACACCTGATTATAAAAAAAGAAAAAGAAGAAGAAGAAGTTTTTGCTGTTTCCTTTGTGTGGCTACTGAAAGCAACACGAGGAGAAAGATAATGATAGAAAAACTTGGATTTTCCAAAATTTTGGGCAGTATTCCACATTCGTGATAATATAATATTAAAATATACATGTATGGCATTTCCTCTCAAGCAAATTGCTTTATAGACGAGTGGAATAATTCAGATTTACAGGTTACGAAGCCCACATGAAAATGGTATCCAATATTCCAATTCTAAGAATTTCTAGCTCAGCGGTGTTGTCAATTGTCGTTTTCTTTTTACTGATTTTAGTACTCGATTAGCCTTCTGTTATCAACTGTTATCTTTGATAATGCTCAGTCATTAGGCGTTGGTTGCTTGATTTTTTTTTTCTTTGGAAAACATCACTCATTCTTTGCAAAGATAAATATATTCTTGTACGTAACCCATCAAGATTTGACGTGAAGGTTTTGGTTAATCTTTGTCTTCTTGATTTTAAATCCTGAGATTGACCTTCTCTGCAGCATACAGAACTGGATAGAAGACTTATTTTGGAAACAGCTAGATTTAGATTATCCTGGAATGCCGGGTGCAAAGGTGTGTTGTTACTAGAACTTGAAGTTCTCTTGGTCTGTACTTATTCAGCTGAATTTTAAGAGCATCACTTTCTTCGTTTTTGTTCCACCATCATGTTAGGTACATAGTGGATTTTATCGTGCTTATCACTGTACAACAATGCGCCCTGCAATTTTAAATGCAGTTAAAAGAGCAAAGGAAGTTTATGGGGACCTTGACATCATTGTGACAGGCCATTCAATGGGGGGAGCAATGGCCGCTTTTTGTGCTTTTGATCTTATAGTAAGTGATATTTGTTCCTTAACGGCTTGCAAAAAATCTTTTTGGTTTTGCAGAACTAGGCTCATTTGCATGTTTTAGATCGAATTGGTGTGTATGGAAGAACAAATGGAGTTTTGGATTCCATTTTCATGGATTTTGCCTATTTCTTCTTTTATTCCAAGTCCATTTTCTCTCTGGTGATCCTTGTGAATTGGAGCTCATCTTAATTTAGCTACAACCCTGAAAATCACCCGTTATGATCTCTTGTGACTCACTCACTCTCAGGGGTGCAAGATGAAAATAAAAAAACTGTGTAGATTTAGTTTATTTGAAGTATACTTATCTGTTGGTTCGTATAAAGTCAGAAGTAGTTGATTTGGATATATTTTCTTGATTTTTGTTTGTTCGAGCAGGATAGTAATTTTTTTCACATAAATAAAATAAACCAGTTTGGTATCAATTATTTATTTTCCTTAAACCGGTTTACCGGTTTGAAGTCGAGTTTGGCTGAAAACCGATCTAAACCTACTCAGTTGTACCTACAAGTTTTAATGGCATCTTTGTTCAGTATCTAAGGTTTATGGATTTGATTATTTATCTTATAGTTGAGCATTTACCTTTTCCACAGGTTAATAATAAAGCCTCAAACGTTCAAGTTATCACATTCGGCCAACCTCGCATTGGCAATGCAGCTTTTGCATCTCACTACAGCAAACATTTGCCGAATACTATTCGAGTCACAAATGGACATGATATGGTGCCCCATTTGCCTCCCTACTTTTTCATTTTCCCTCGAAGAACATATCACCACTTCCCAAGAGAGGTACAAATTTGCTTTATGGTGAATTATGCATAAGTTTGCTGGAAACAGAAGAATTATTTAGATTTACTTAGATCGGTTGGTAGATCTTTTATTTGTTAGCCAAAGCTCAGAATTCATCGCCATGGATTTTATGGGCAGAGTTGGATGTTTTTTTTTTCTCTTTCTAGATTAGCGGACGTATTTTCTCTTTTTCAGGTATGGCTTCAGGGTACTTCATCGAAATGTTTTGCCTCCTACACTGAGATTGTCTGTGATGATTCTGGCGAAGATCTAACTTGTAGCAGGTAAATCTCAGCGTTTGTTGTTAATATAGTAGTAAAAGTTGCACACTTAACTAGCTATTCTTTCAGCGTTTGGTTTTATTTCCGGGTGCAAGGTGGTCCCTTCACTTAGACAAACTCAGTTGAATTAATGATCTGAAAATCCTAGTGAATTGGAACTAACAACCATTTGAGTATGTGAATTCCTAATTCACAATCCTAATTCACAAACACTAGTTCGATTTCAACTCTAAGGTTTAGGTTAGACATGGGTTACTTTAAGATCAAACCTCTTGAGACAAAGAACAACTTCCTTAGGAGTCGAACACTTTGAAGATAGAGTGATCAATCCCACTTTGATGTTCTTGACGTGCAACTCAAAGAAACATTAATTGCAAAAGTTTAAGAAGCTATTGGCTAACTTGAAAGGAAAAACTCAATGACTAAAATCTATTCAACCTCATGGCAAGATTTCAGCTAGCCTCCCAACTAAACTCTGGATATCACATCGTAAGGGTACAATTGGAAAGTAATAAAATTACATAAAAGAACTCTTAAATAAAAATATATTATAATTTGAAGTTCTAGGCAGTTCATATCCATTGGTTTTGTTAAATTTTTTGGATTAAAATACCTTCTCTGTGTAAAGTTCTATATCCATCCTCCCTGATTTGTCTTGATACTGATGAAATCTGCTGCAAAAGGTTTCATGTTGATGAGTAGATGAACTTCAGCAACATATTGATCACCAAGTACCGTATCCAAGTTAGAAGAAGCATGAGATAGCATTACTTTATAAGAATCAGCCATCTTTTGAAAAAACTTGCAATTTCATTAAATGCAGATCTGTAATTGGGAACAGCATTCAGGACCATTTGTCCTATTATGGTGTGGAATTCCCAACTGATGATCCAGGAACATGTTGGATCGTTATGGATCCGTTGCTGGTCGAATACGGATCGATCGATTCGAAAGGTAATATCATGTTGTTCAGAGATCCTGCTACTCCAATTCCCATAATACCGACTTTAGAGGCAAATTGGAGCAAAATTGGTACTTGATTAAAGGCCATTCTCCTGCAAGATACCCGAGTGAGGTCAGCTTTCTATATGCTCTTGTTCTGTGATTAATCACCACTATGGCTTGTATATACTATGAGGTGGATAACCATATATATATGAGTATATATATATATTTTTTTATAATAAGAAACTCGAATTGTATTAATCACAAAATAAGCACCACACAGCCTATAATGTGCTTGATATATTGTTGCATCTCTGTCTTTCCTCAACTCTTAGACCAATTTTTTCCTGTTGAGTGTAATTAAATTACGAGTTTAATCCTAGAATTTTTAAAAGTACCTAATAAGTTCTTAAAAGTTTAAGTTCCATGACTTGTTAGATGTTTTTTAAAATTCATGGATCTATTTGAATCTTATTGGATTTAGTGTCTAGTAGGTTTGTGAATTTTAAAAGATTTTATATAAGTTAGAGACTAGATATAATATTAAGAGTTCGGGATTAAAATATCAATTTAACCATAAACTTCTATGATCGTGAAGTGGTTCACTCAAAAATTAGGAATTTGATGTCTTGATCTTGAAATGGCCGTGCCAAGAAAAGACAATTATTTTCATTCTTATTTTAAATACATTTAAGGATAATTTGGTAAGTTGATCAACAATTTTTAAGACTATTTTATTAAAATATGATTATTTTTTAGTAGAACAAATGTGGGGATGAGAGATTTAAACACCCGACTTTCAAAGTAGTAAGATGCATTAATCAAGCTATGTTTATATCTAAAATATGATTTTTATACCCACGGTTGGTTTTTTTTTTTAATTTTAGCAATCCAATCAACGGATGAAAAATTTTAAAATCAACTAAAGCTATCCAAATATGTTTCTACTAAATATATTTTTAGTTTTAGAAAATAAAAAATAATTTCTAAATTCATCTCCCAAACAACCGTGCGGCCCGTGAACGAGCATCTATCCGGTTTTCTTTTTTTTTTTGCAAATAAAATTAATTTAAAGGAGTTTAAACTCAGTGTTTTCAATAATAATTATATATTTTTATTAAAAAATAAATAATTTTTAGGCTCATAAGAGCCTTTAAAGTTAGAGGTTGAAATATCCTTACTACCAATTTGTTTTAAGTCGTTGGTGCTTTCTCTCTCCTTTATTTTATTTATTGTTTTTTAGTACAACTAACAAACTATTAAATATGTGTTTTGCAGTCATGTTTCCATGAATATTTTCATATATTTATAGATTCGACGATGGGAGGTAAATTGACGTTTTATAGTATCACAAAAAATTCGATAATATATATATATATATATATATATTTAAAATTTTGAAACTGATGTAGAATATTAGGATTTGAAGATTTGAACTCCCAACTTTAAGGGAAGAAATATATGTAGTTATACGGTGACAAATTTAAAGTTTAATTATTATTTTAAACCTACGTAAATTTAAAATTTAAATATTATTTTAGAACAATATGGACGAAAGTCAAGACTAATATAAAATTTAGATGTATATTCTTCTGTCAAATACAATGTAAATATGAAAAGTCATATGTTGACTCAATTTTTATTAGTGATCAGTACAATATATACATTGAACGAACACGGAACATAAGTATTGTTCGATAGCGTCTCACTTGAACTCTATTAGGAGCCTCAAGGCAGCAAGCACAACAAGAGAGAGAAACGACGTCGCTCCAAGGAGGGAGAGGAGGAGAGAAGCTGCTCCTTGGCCGCAGAATCGTCCAAAAACGTTGCATATTTTGTTCCACTTAAGATGTGAATTCCCATTGCGGCCGATCACACCGACGGCGGCGGCGGCTCCGACACCGGAAAACAGCAGCGCCACCGTGAGAATATCCATCACAATTATCGCCGATCTTAAGCTTCTGCTTCTGCCTTTGTTTACAGCTGAAAGCAGCAGCGATAAAGCTGCGTATGAACATCCTATTGCATTTGCCACCACAAAATACCTAAAAGAAAAAGCAATTACCCATTTTTAAGTTAATTAGTCGAAAATTCTAAGATTACCTGAAAAAACATTTAAAGGTTTAGATTAAAATGCTAATTCGTAAGCTTGGTATAATTTTGTTATCTTTATTTTTAAAATATTCATTTTAGTCTCGTGTTTATTTTAACTCTTGCACTTCTAAAAATAATCATTTTTTTATACACAACTGAAATCCTTTAATGTAAAATTATGGCTATACTGTAAGAAATATATGGACTCCATAATAACATGTTAAAAGAAAAAAAAACATGATACAAAATAAAATAAATGACCAAAAAGTAAAAAATTAAAATAGACAAAATTAAAAGTATACAAATTAATATATATATTTTTAAAGCATCGTGACAAAAATAAATGAAAGAAAATATAAGGTTCAAAATAGTATTTTAAGCCAACTTTTATAAAAATCAAAATAGTATTTTAAGCACACTTTTATAAGGTTCTTTAATTATTTTAAATGATTATATAAAATTTTATAATTTATTTTATTTGAGTACCATAGGAGAAGGTGAAAAAATTCGAATTTATGAATTATAGTTGAGTTTAGGGGTGTTCAAGGAACCCGACAACCCGACGAATCCAATCCAACCCATAAAGGTCGGGTCGCGTATCGGGTTGACCCTTGAAAATCCCGGGTCAACCCGACCCGATCCGAGATTATAAATCTTTTTTTTTTAATTTATATATACTAATAATCTAATATTACATATATATAATAAATTATTAATTATTAATTAAAATCTTATTTTTTATATTCAATCTCATCCATCCATTTCATTAAATCTCAACCATGAATTTTAGGTTTCAATTCAATCCTTTCCCTTTTGAATGTTTGATTTTTCTCTTTTCTAACCTTTTCAATTTCATCTTCCTCTCCCTCATCTCTCTCGCTCTATAGTAAGGTGTAAGCTTTYAGAATTTGTGTTTAAATTAAGATTATGATTTATTTTTTTTGTCAATGTTATAAACAAAACAAAAGTAAATTAATTAATCAATAAAAAAAACCCGGCAACCCAACCGAACCTAACCCGAATTTATTGGGATGGGTTGAGTTGGGTTGGCCATCGTTTTACAACCCGATGGTTCCCACAAATTCCAATCCGAAAATTCGGATTGATCTCAAAAATACCCCAAACCTGAGCCAACTCAACCCATGAACACCCCTAGTTGAGTTAAACTATGTGTGCATTATAATTTAATTTTACAGTATCTTGATATTTAAAATTTAATTTTAAGGAATCAGGTCAATCTTCATTGGAATCCAAATTTTGGTTATTTGCACACAAAATTAATAAAAAATACTTGGTTATTTTATTCTTTCTTTTTTTTATGGGTGAGGACCAAATCTACCTACTTATTTCCTTTTTCCAACAATGTTATTATTCCAAAATATATGTTGGAACTTTTTTTTTTTGAAAAGGATATATATTGAATTAAGTAAAACCTTATTAAAATTATCAATCTTTTTAAACTAGAAAAATAAAAATATTTATTATTATTATCGTTAGAGAAATTAGAATATAGCATGAGGATGATATCGACTTCTATAAAAGTTTATTTCTTTCTTTTTAAGATATGAAGCAGGGAATCGAACTCACAACCTCGTGGTTGGAGATATATGTCAATTACTCGTTTTTGACAAAAGTTTATTTCTTTCCATTTATTCAATGACCATCTTTATATTTTCAATATTCAGAAATATAAAGTGCATTTTTTTAAAAAAAACTTTAATTAAATAAGAAAAAAGAATTAAAAAAAAGAATTATTATTTGATATTTTATCATAAATAAAACTTACACCAGGGCAGATAAATAATGCCATCTCGCAGTAACAGGAACGTAGAGAGGTGGCAGCGCGGCGGCGAGTTGCAGCGGCACCGTCTTGGTCTGCTTATCGGCGCCGATGACCACCGCGGCGGCCAAAGTCAGCAGCAGCGCCACCAATCTCAGAATCAAGTCGTAAAACCTTGCCGGCGCCGGCGCCATCGTCCTTCGACTCTCCGCTCCGTGGAAGCCAGGCGGCTTCATCTGGCCGTCCATTGTGACCTACGTGGCTTTCTTCCGTCCGATTTTCTAGAGAGAGAGAGAGATTGGAATGGAATTGAAGATGGAGAGAAGTGAGGGGAAATTAGGGCATAGAAGCGGAAATTAGGGCATGGAATTGGATGCGTTGGAAGGCATGGAAGGCGCCACATACTTCACAAGTCGTAGGTGCTCATCTCTTCCGCTTCCTGTCAATTTTGCAGAGCCTATGGAATTTGAAACTTTGTACGCCACTTTTTGACTGCTCAAACTTTTCATTATTATTATTATTATTATTATTATTGTTATTTAGGTCAACATTGCAGGATGGGAATCCAACTAACTGTTGGGGAATAGGACCGAAGTCTCGTACCGGCGGCTAAGGGGATGAATATAGATGAGAATAATTATGACTTCTTTTTTTTTTGGGATGAAATCAAAAGTAAAGCAAGGTATTTGGATAGTCCTCTTTCAGCCTAACGTTACTCGTCTTACTTCTTTATGATCACCTAGGAACTCAAATATTAAGCTAGACAGAAGTCCTTTCGTTCACAACTAATACGAAATAGGAAGATCTAACAGGCTCGACCAGCATTTGAGTTATCATACCATTGTAGAGATACTTGATATATATGGATTGTTGTTTAAGTAGTATTAGAGTTATGTTCTAGACTTAGCCATGTTGGTAGAATCTTCGGGTGTCAAAAATAGAAATAGTGAGCATTGAAATATGGTAGTCATTGTATGATCCGTGGTTGAATTCTATCGAACAGGTGATGTGCTCTGAAAAAGAAAGAGAGTTTTGGACTGATTGATGACCATTTGAAGGGGCTTTGTGTTACTTTGTTCTCGAGGGAAAGATTATTGGAAATGCAACTAAAGTCCCACATTGGCTAATAAAGTAACATCATTATATAGATTAAGACAATTATCTAGGTAAGATATTTTGAATGAAATCAAAAGTAAAATTGTGCCGGTTATATCCAAAACTAGAAATATCACACTATTGTAGAGATATCTGGATACATGAGTACCTATTTTTCTTAATACCACCAACCTTGTTTTATGATAGATTAAAAAGTATTTTCGTAATTTTTATCAAACTTTCTAGCATATGTAACCACTTCTACTATCCTGTCAACATTGTCATGAAATTTTCAAATTTCTTATAAAAACGTCATATTTCGAATCATTCTATTTTTTGTTTTTAATGAAAAAAATTTACTGAATGGTTAACAATGTTTTAAATATCGATGTCGATGGAAATGTTGTTGTCTCAATTTCATGAAATTGTCAATGAAAATATTGATAGATATTTAACCAATAATCGTTTCACAATTTTTAAATGCGTTTAAAATAGTTAAAATTAATATCATGGCTATATTAATTATTAGTGAAATTTTGTTGATATTTTTTTTTTATATTTTGTTAGACCTTTTTTTTATAATATTATTGGAATGTTTAACTATGGACATGGAGAGGTTGATGGACACAGGGATATTTAATGTCAGGATGATTAGTAATGAATTAAAAATAAATAAATAAACAAAGAAATTATAAAAGTACTGGAAAAAGAAAAGTAAAACAACGAGTATTTACATACTCGCTTCCGATGGTCATCCTTTTTTTTTTTAATTATTATTTTAATAATTTATAATTATACATTTTATTTATTTTCAAATTTGAAGGAAAAGGAGCCAGATCTCCAGATCATGCGAGGCGAAGAGTTATTGAAATCCGAAGAAAAAAAGAAAAAATCGGATCGGCGATCGAATGTGAATTAATCGGTGAATCGAGCGCAGCCATGGATGGCGAGGCATGAGCGCCTGTAAGGATTGGCTCTCTTGCGCTTGGTGCAATCGTAATAAGACATTCCCCTGCCGCCGCAAGGGATGATGTTCTTCTTCAGCGCCGCGTAGCTCAGATACTTCCCCTTCTTAAGCATACTACGGCCGATCAGATTTCGCGGGCTCGTTTCTCCGAACAAGTCGCCGATGGGGGAGAAAACGGCGTCGTCGTTGTGGAACCTCCCCAGGCCGTGGATGCCGTCGTCGATGTAGCCGGCGGAGTGAGGCACCACCGCGGCGGCGAGGAGGAGGAGAATGAGGCAGAACTTCACCCCCATGCCGGAGCCGGTGCAGTCGCAGAGAAGGTGTTTGTGGAAATGCCTGAGAGGAAATTAATTTTATTTGTTTTAATTTCCCGGTCCGGTCTGGTCCGCCCCTTTTCCCTAKTGTTGCCGAGGAATAAGGAGGAGTTTATAAGGAGTGGAAGAGTCGAGATTGGTTGGATCTTGTTAGAAAAAAGTGGTCGCCAATTTCTTGCCCAACTGTCTCAACTGTGGGCCATTGTGGGACACCCATTTAGTGCCAAGTAATAACGAAAATGACTAAGCCAATCATTGGCATTGATATAATAGGAATATTTCCTCTATCAAGGAGGATTTCTGAAATACTTAAAATAGAGATGATCATAGAAAATGTGAGATAGACCGGTGTCAATTTTATTATCTCAATATATATAATTTTCTACATGTATTGATAAATATCTATAAAATCGATAAAATTTTCTCAGTATTTAATAAATTAGATAAAGTAAGAGATAATAAAAGGGATATCTCTAGTCGTAATAAATAAATAACCCCAATATATTACTAATTACAAAAATATATTTTTATAAATAAATACAAATAAATTATTTCTTTTATTAGAAAAGCTATTTCCTTTTTATTTTTATGGTCTGGCTAGTAAGTACCTAATCCATGAATCATGAAATTATTTATTTGATTTGAAAAGAGAAATGTTTTTAAAACAAAAAAATATAAACAATAAGAATCAAAATCATAGTGTGAAAAAGTGTGACAATTTAATTTGATGTCAACGAGATGTGCTTGGTCAAAGTTGTGCGAGTTGTGTAATAGCGAGGTGTTTGTATGAACCTTTGTGTCTGTTTTCTTATAAGTTTATTAGATGTTGTTCTAAAAAATTAGGTGTATCAAGTGTTAACCTGAGTACATATTTGAATGTATTGGTTGTGGCGAATATCTGATTTAGCAAAGAACAAATTTATAGTAAAGATCAAAATAATTATCTTTTGAAAGTTCAATGACTAAATAAATATTTTGAAAATTCAAGGGTCATGATCAACCTTTTGAGGGTTCATTATACTATAGGTCTAGTTTAGCCTCATTTTGTTCTTAAAACCTTTAAATTCGTTGTAATTTGATATTTGAGAATTTTATAACTATTTTAGTCTTAATTTTTTTTTGTTTTAAAAAAAACTTTCCTAAAACTTTTAACTACTTTAATGATTATCATTATTATGCTCTTAAAATATGTCCATGTCCGATCTCCGACTTACTATTAATTTTAGATATCATATTAGGTGAATGAGCCTTTGTTTTGGCTTTCTAATTTTCTAGTTTTCTTGCCCAACTAGGCTCAAGGACTGACATACATATTTTGAAAATCTAGAGTGAAAATAAAAATTTAAACATTTAGATTCTAATCAATCTGGCATGTCAAGGGCTATGTTGACATTTTTAATTATATAATTGTATTTTTTTAAAAATATTAAAGTTATTCAATATTAATTACTTTTAAAAAGTCTTATATTAATATGAATTCTACCTAATAACATACGAAAAATTAATATTTATAGTAATTAATATAAAAAACTTAAAATATTAAATTAATTTTAAGAAAATCTATTATATCAATAGAAAATATATTAGATTAACGTATAAATTATATGAATATTCGTAAAGACATTTTTGAAACATTAAGAACATTTTCGTTAATAAATCCTGTAAAACAAATTGGCATGGTGACATCTAAAATTTACAGGAATCTGAAGATACAGGGAAGATACAGGGAATGGTTTTACTTAATTTATCTCGATACGAGAGACTAATGAATCAATGACCCTGTCTCTAGAAGATGCCCTCAATTTAGATGGGTTAATAAATTAAGTTCTAATTAGGTGGATAGAGTAAATAACTTCAATAACCTATAATCCAATTAGCCAATATGAGATCGGAAGTTCGAATTTCCATTTCCCAAATTTATTGTTAAAAAAATTATTGTCAAATTAAATAATGGATAAATTGAAAAAGGGAAATACAACGAAAACAAATAAAATAATACGTATAATTCATATGAATTTATTGATTTTTTTTTTACAATAAAAAACGACGGGATAAACAGTTTTTCTTTTAGTTCAATAAATGCTTTTATCCACTAATTATGCTCGAATTTTATATAAATAAAATTCTTACACCGGCATAATCAAGTAGATAAAAAGCATTAATTAAGATGTGGGCCCCACTATAATAGTGAACTAAAATAAAATAAAATAAAAGTTTAATCGGTGAATCGAGCGCAGCCAGTGATGGCGAGGCAGGAGCGCCTGTAAGGATTGGCTTTCATGCGCTTGGCGCAATCGTAGTAAGACATGCCCCTGCCGCCGCAGGGGATTATGTTCTTCTTCAGCGCCGCGTAGCTCAGAAATTTGCCCCTTTGAAGCAAGTTTCGCGATTCTCCGGCCAAGATGCCGCCGGGGGCGAAATTAATGGCGTCGTCGTTGTAGAACCGCCCCAGCCCGGGGATCCCGTCGTTGATGAAGCCGGCGAAGTGGGGCACCGCCGCCGCCGCAAGGAGGAGGAGAATCAGGCAGAGCTTCGCCCCCATGTCTTGCAGAAAAGATGTTTGTTAAAATGACTGAGAGAAAATTATGTTTGTTTTAATTAAAGCTCTGCCCGTTCCTGCTGGAAAACGAGGAGGAGAATGAGTTTATAAAGAGAATTGATGGAGGATCCGTTGGATCTTCGGAGGAAAAATGGCCACAAAATCTCTGGCTCGCCGCATCGTTAGCCAAAAACGAGCTTCCAATTTGTAGCTGTCATTTTTCCTCTTCAAATAGGCCATGCTTCGTTGGAAGAGCCCTATTTTGCTGCGTGAATTTTTAATATTTGTTTTATTGGGAAGTGAAGTTTCGAAATATTTATTTTAATCGTAGGATTTATTATAAACATTGTTAAAATAAATATCCCAGCTTAAGCGTAAAAAACAAAATATATATATATATATATATATATATATATATATATATTAATGTCCCAAGTGTCATATTTGACCTATGCTCCAAATATCCTATTCAAGTCCGATTGTAACATTGTAAAAATTATCTATAAATAGTGACAATTTACGGTAACATTTGAGATGAGAAAAAAAATAGTGGAAAAATCAATGTTGAAATTTTAAGTAAAATTTGTATTTTAGTTTTATAATTCAATTTTATAGAGCTTGTCCAATCTTGTATTCTCTCATTTTTCCTCTACTTGTAGTATCTCGTTAAGCTCCTTAATTTTATTGTTGGATTTTTATAATGGATGTTTATTTAGCCGGTAAATTTTTCAAACATAACTAGTTTGTTCATTTACTTGAGCACGTTTGGTAGTAGATTTGAAAAATTGAATATCAATTTAAAAAATTGTTTGATAATATATTTGTAAACTAGTAATAGTTATCAACTAAATATTTAGTTCAGTCGAAAATATTTTTAATTAATTTATTAATATATATGTTATAACTTTTGTATATTTATTATTTTACAATATTATATACTTTATTATATATTATATTTTACATGTTTTAACATTAACAAAAATAAAATGAGTTTATAACACGATTATTTTGGTACCTTTATTCTTATCTCATTTATTTCTCTAAAAATTTTAGTATGACATTTCAGTCACTAAATTTTTTTAAAATATAGTCAAAGATTTGTATTAAATAATTGTCATTGTATCTAAACTTTGTGTTAAAATTTTACAAATAGAAATTAAATTGATCACTCTTTAACTATACACGATCAATATGAACATTTAAGAAATATATAAACTAAAGTTAATAAAAGTTCAAAATACCAAAATTAAAATAAATATTCTAACGGTATAAATATCAAAATAATATTTAAACGAGAATAATAATTACTCTCCCCGCTCCCGCCCCACTTGGGCTGTAGAGCGTAAAAATAGTTACTCCATCCCTTTCCCCACCTCCCACATGGCCACGTGGCTTGTTCATTTCACATGGAAATTGAAATAATCTTCGTGGCCCAAAATATCATGAGATCATATCACATATTGACTCATTTAGTTTTCTCAAGTTTATAGCCAAATTTTAGTTTTCTCAAGTTTGGCCAAGAATTTCATTTAGTCATTTGTCGCGGAAGATTTATCATCAATCACGTATCGACATCTAATACGACTAACAGTGATGAATAAGACAAACCGACATAAGTCTCATATATTGATCGTCTGTGATATCAAGTGAACCGAGTCCAAACCTCTACATCGAACGTCGAGTTATCAGTTGAACCAATCAAAAGACACTTCTGCAAAAATCTCATTCCAACACAATCCACGACAACACGTCATAATTCTTTAAGTCGTCAGAGAGCCAGACCTCCCACCTTACTTGTAGGTACACGAAACTATACTCTCTCAAGTATAGATCGGTCCACTACTGATTGCAGGTCTGCAACTTGCTAGCACATAAGCTCGTTTAAAGGGTCAATCATAGTTCAAGCCGAGCTTCACGAACTTGGTCAAAATCTTGATCAAACATATTCTTGAATTTCAAAATCTGATACTTCCATTCTTAATTTTTTTTTTCCTTTTTAAATAAACAGCACAGTTGGTACAATAATTAGTTTCGAGCTGTCTAGTGCGATTTTTATAACTCTGAAAGTTTTTTTTTTTTAAAAAAAAAATCCTTTAGCATAAATTCTTAGGCAATGCAAAAATGCGGTGAAGGCTTATCAAACATTAAATTTCATTCTTTTACATGCAAATATTTGTGCAACATGGGTAAATGTTAAAATTGCAAATATGATACATAGATCCGTCATCTATTTAATTTTTCCATTTTATGCATAAATTTCTTGCATTTTTGGGTTGCCTGAATTAGTTTCCACTCTTTTCATCCTTTAATTAACTAAAGTTTAAAGAGCTGAATTTCTTGACTAAAAATTCAAATCAAACAAAAATCCCCAAAATCAAATTGAGAGGCATTAGCTTGGAGTATATTCGAGAGTGATTTTGGCATGACTAAAATCAATCGAATTTGAGGTGTAATCTCTTTGTTTTTGTAGGTTTGGTCGAATTCCTTATTCAAAAAGTGCTAATTTGCTTACTATATTAGGTCAAATTCGCATTAGGAATTTTGTATTTCTAAAATAACTTTTGAAACCAAAATTCATAATTCAGAGTTACTTCAAACTAAACATTGAATCAATATTAATAAAAAATAAGATAAAACTCGAATTTAATGAACTTGATTTATATTAATGTAAAGTGTTAGAATCTCTAATATATAATATACTAACTTTGATTCGAGGGTTATGAATTTGTTCTCGAAACTACTTAAGCTTGTTAAAGGATCTTTGGGATCTTCGGCGCCTTTGAACTTGTTGAAGTTTTCGATTATGCAACTTGATGGAGTTCCCAACTTACAACTTTGACTAAGTATTCTACTTGTAGATTATCATAGTCTTCTATTATTCGAATCTTCTACTCTTCTTCTAATGTTTGTAGATATTCTGAATTTAAATCCCCATTACGAATACTCCAAATGAAGGTAACCTCCCCTCTCTTGCACGAGTTTTGAAATAATATGTTCTTAAAGAGATATCTTTCAAACCTATTTCTTAAAATTAGTGCATATTTAAAAATAAAAAAATATTTGAGCCCTCACCCATCCATAATCACTACCGTTAAAAGGGGAAATTTCTAATCCTTGGGTAGTATGGAGATTTCCCATTTTATGTGCGACATGTGTAAACTATTACAGGTCCATAGATCCTAAAAATTTTATGGACATTTTTCACTTTCTTCCCATCCCACTTTATTTTACTCTATTCTATTCCTTCAAACCAATAAAAATTTATATTTGGACAATTTTATATCTTCAAACTATATATCATATCTCTTCATCAAAAAAGTTGGAGAAATTTTCTTATTTTAAATTTTAATATGATATCAACATTACTTATTATATTTTATTGATTAATAGTTATATTTCCCATTTGCACATTTTATATTCTTTTTGATGAAATGTTGTCTATACAAACGAAGGTAGAGAAGAAGATATAAAATTAAAATTTGATCTGAAGGTACAGTAATGAAAAATAAAAAAATAAAAACTAGAAATCACATATAGTAATTAATGTGAGAGATATTGGATTCCCGCTGAATGCTGAAACTCGAAGTAAAACGACCAATTAGATTGCTTATTTCGACACGTGTACATAATTTCTTTTTCTTCTTTTTTTTTTTTCAAATGACGTGTACAGAATTTTCTAACATATGGATAGAAGATAAACAGAGAATTAAAGAAAAGAGTTTGGCTTTAAGTTCCATGGGGTGAATGGTGAATTAATCGGTGAATCGAGCGCAGCCATGGATGGCGAGGCATGAGCGCCTGTAAGGATTGGCTCTCTTGCGCTTGGTGCAGTCGTAATAAGACATTCCCCTGCCGCCGCAGGGGATGATGTTCTTCTTCAGCGCCGCGTAGCTCAGATACTTCCCCTTCTGAAGCATACTACGGCCAATCAGATTTCGCGGGCTGGTTTCTCCGAAAAGGTCGCCGGTGGGGGAGAAAACGGCGTCGTCGCTGAGGGTTGCGGAGTGAGATGCCACCGCCGCGGCGAGGATGAGGAGGAGAATCAGGCAGAGCTTCACCCCCATGTTCTTGCAGGAAAGGTGTTTGTGAAAATGCCTGAGAGGAAATTTAGTTGGAGTTTATAAGAAGAGAGAGTGGAGGATTGGTTGGATCTTGTGAGAAAAAAGAGGAGGGCAGGGCCAATTTCTGGTCCACCGCATGGGTAGCCAAATGGAATACCATTTTTTCTACCTTCTGTTCTTGGTGAAAATTATTTCTTTTTCATTTGGGTACAAATTTAGTACTTTTCAGTTTTCACCACTAATTTTGGGAATTTATTTAAGATATATTATAATTGTTTGGACTAAATTTAGACATTTGAAAATATGGGCTGTCATGGAAGTGGCAAAAATAAAAGAAAATAATGGGAATATGTAAAAGTAGCAATTTGTTTTCAATTTTGTAAAATAGCAAATCTAGCGGCTCAACCCACGAAAGTAAAAGTCTATTGAATACGGAGCCTGAACAACGATGTAATTGATGTGATATACAATTTATATACCATTGATATACTCTTATGCTAAGGGGTATTGTTATATGGGTGGTGGTGTTTATTAGATCCATACATGGTAAGGATTGACATATTAAGAGTTCTTTCTTAATTGTATGGTTGTTAGTTCGAAAATACGAATCTAAAACTCATTAAATTTTTTGAAATATTTAGAAATTGCATCGCGGCAATAATTAAAATAGATATTTTTAAAGTACCTAAACTAAAATCAATAAAAGTTGAAAAAAAAAAATTACCGTCCCTTCACCCACTCTCGCCCCCACATGGCTTGTAGGTCTTAAAAATTGTCCCTCCATCCCTTCCCCCACCTCCCACATGGCTTGCACACACATTTTAATCTGGAGATTGAGATAATCTCTCCATTTGACCTGAGGTTTGACCTGAGGCTGGCCCATGATATAAGATGTATATGTCAATTATTGCTTAATTATAACTTTCTTTGTTTCTTTAGCCAATAATTTCATTTAGACTTTGATACCCCTTGTTAGCCAAACAAGATCAATAGGAAGGAGGTGAGGTTGTAAATTAGTTTTGTTTAATTCTAACGTCACTAACAAATACATTCTTATTTTTGTTTAAATCGATTTTATCTATTTGTCAAACATCATCAAATAATTATAGATATCTTATTTAAAATAATAAATTATTTCAAATAATAAATTTAAAATTCAAATATAAAAATATTTTAAATAATATTTCCTTAAAAGAAAGGAACAATAGGTACAATAACCTCTGTTTGAATTGTTATTTGAATTTATAATTATTCATTACAGGTAAATATGCAATATGGGCAAATGAACATAAATAATTTCGATCATTGCAAGCACATATAATGAAATAACTTATATAAAATTAAAAGTAATTAAATTTTATTTTATGCCAAAATCACTTATTTTAACGAAACATGTCCATAGTCGCCATTGTGTCGATAAAAGATGTTAAAATCAGGGCGAAAACGGGGAAGAAAAAGGTTGGCATGGATGAATGTTGAATCAATCGGTGAATCGAGCGCAGCCATGGATGGCGAGGCAGGAGCGTCTGTAAGGATTGGCTCTCTTGCGCTTGGTGCAGTCGTAGTAAGACATGCCCCTGCCGCCGCAAGGGATGATGTTCTTCTTCAGCGCCGCGTAGCTCAGATACTTCCCCTTCTGAAGCAAATCACGACCCAGCAGGTTTCGTGGGCTCAATTCTCCGAACAAGTCGCCGCCGGGGGAGAAAACGACTTCGTTGCTGTGGCTTGCGGATTGCGGCACCACCGCCGCGGCGAGGAGGAGGAGAACCAGGCAGAGCTTCACCCCCATGTTTTTGCACGAAAGGTGTTTGTGAAAATGGCTGAGAGAAAATTTAATTTGTTTTTTAACTTTTGATCTCCGGCTCAGCCCGTTTTCCCCCTCGGAGATGAAGATGGATGAGTTTATAAAAAGAGGGAGCGGAGGATTCGTTGGATCTTGTGAGAAAAAGGAGGCCGCCAAGTTTCTGGTTCGCCGCATGCCCCTCAACTGCCATTTGCCTTTGATGGAAGCACCATTCTGATTCTTAATTGGTAAATTAGTTACAGAATTGCTTTCACCATTAATTTGGGGAATATCTTTAACTAAATATAGGGCGCTTGCAAAAGTAGCAAAGAAATTAATGAGAATTTATAAAGAAGTAAAAGTCTAATATATCTTTAATGCACTCGGCTAAAATATAGAGCGACATACTAATGATATAAATTATACTTCTATTTACTGTGTCAGTTTCTCTTATTAAATTGGGTTGTGTTATATATAAATTTGTTCTCTTGTAACGGGAATGTATGGCTTCTATAACCTTATATAAATATTAATATCTATTGATATGTCTGATTTCTTATATTACTGAAGGAATCAATAAAATTGTTATATTCGATAATAAATGCTCATATACTAATTATATCTATAAAAAAAAGATGTATATACTACTTATATACTTTATATCTATGATAACATACCTAATTATCAAAGCGAGCATAGACATATATCTCCAATCAAGAGATTGTGAGTTCAATTCTCTCCGTCACATGCTGTGTACTAAAAAAAAGAAACAATAACATACCTAATTTGATATACTTTGATATATATGAAAATCTTGAATGTTAAAATCAAAATTACTTAAATATTTTATCATATTTACAAAATCCAAAGACTATATTTTGTATGAGAAATATTTGAGGGTACTTTTACAATTGTTTTTTGAATTTGTTTTTTTGAAAAGAATTATATTTTGATGTTTGAACTTTTTAGGTTTTTTTTTGGATGGAGAGTTTTTGACCTTTTTAAAATATATTTCTAAGAAAATAATATTCTCATCCTTTGTTCCATTTTAAACTTTAAAAGTTCATAAGTAAATAAATCAAGTTGAAAATATAGAGATCAAATAAACCTTTTAAAAAGTGCTATAACGAGACGTGATCGTGTGATGGAGTTCACACATAATTGAGAGGGATTAGAGATAATGTTGTTTAGATGCTGGCACAGAAAAAGCGTATCAAAACACTTCAATTATGAGCAAATGTCGTTCAGTGGTATCAATTCTCTTTACAAATGTATGATGCAGGATGTACTGAATACAGTTTCAAATGTTTGAACACGGTCAGCAGCTCCGATCAACTCATGTTTACTATCGAACCGATCCGTTTGTCCATTTGAAACCAAGTTACAGAGGTCAAGGAGATGCAAAAGCTCCAAGCTAGATGCGTTGTATTCTCAAGCCAATTTTCAAGTTCAAACTTATTTGTCATGACACAAGGAGGGCACTAAATTAAATGGTTTCGAGGAACTGACTGAAACTCGGGTACTTCGGCTCCCAGCCTACTTCTGCTCGAGTTTTCGAGTTGTTCAATCTCTTTCCTAAAGGATCCTTGGTTCCTGAAAATACATGTCATTCGTCTACATGAGTAACCACGGTTATCAGAACATCAGAAGATGAGGTGCAGAAACTGAAGCAAAGGAAGGGTAAATAATAAGGCATAAAATAACTAGTCCTTTTCTCTAAGGTATTTATATGAATAACATAAAATAGATATTTATTTTAATACAACATAAAGTTTTAAATAATATAAAAGTAACACAATCCAAATTAAAATTAAACTCTAAATGTAATGTAAAACGGATTCAAAAAAGTTACACTTAGGAGCCATTTGGTTTAAGGTTTTAAAAGATATAATAGATAACCAATGCCAGAGAGTAAGATAGATGAGAATAATATTTCTCAAAATCAATATTTGGTTATGCAATAACAATACTATCAGACTTTAATTAAGGCTATATAAAAACACATATTTTTGTAAGGGTATAATATGGATAAACGTGATGTCTGAGAATAAACCATTCTCATGCCCAGCCCCTCGTACCTAACATTTTATACATAAACATTATTTATCCAATGAAAATCTAATAATATTTTTCTATGCAACCAAAGTTATCACGGATTTCCAGTAATCCTATTCTCATGAATATTAAACTAAACATCCAACCAAACCGGCCTTTATATTGGAAGAAAATAAGACGCTGTGACATTTTTTACAATCGTATTAAATTAATGGAGTGAAATTTCACCTTTTTTTCTTCTTCTGAGACATGTGCTTTGATACCCAATAAAAGGAGGGGGGAAGAAACCGAAAAAGAAAGGCTTACCAGTAAAACCTTCGAACTTTTTACTGAATTTCCCACTCTTCATCACCATGTTCATGATTTCTTGCCTGGGATCATGAGACAGTGCTAATCAAAATTCTGTGCTTTTAAGTCTAAAGTTTTTTCAAGTAACAGGGATGTTTATCTTCATCTAACAGTAGAAGAAGGATTAACCTGGATAAAGGATGATTATCACAACCTAAGAAAATCCGTCCACGAAGATTTTTCTTAAGAATCGCCACCGAGAGGGAAGCAGCATCCTGCTCAATAAATGCACAAGTTCATTAGGAAGGATTGAAACAAAATTAAAATGGCCAAAAGGAATGAGAACCAATGCGGTTAGTGAGATAAATGACTAGTCCAATAATTAATCAGTTACTTGGTCTGGTTTAAATAAGGAATGGACGAACAATCTTAGGTGAATCAAATTGACCAACAATGTATGATACATATTACACACCAAAGTTATGTACAATAAATTGTTCAGATCATATATTGTAAAAGTGGCATGGTGCAAAAATTTCCTATTAGCACATGAATGTTCATTATGGTTAAAGATTCACAAATAATGCAAGCTTCTGTGCCAAAGCGAGCATAGCTTAGCGGTTATTGGCATATACCTCCAACTAAGAGGTTGTGAGTTCGAATCCCTTCCCCAACGTGTTATTACCCAAAATAATAATAATAATAATAATGCAAGCTTCTGTTGAATAGTAGGGAGGAGATAACTCGTTATGGGGCAAGGTACGACACATTTGTAACACTGAAGCTCAAACAATAGTATTGAATTGAATCTAATCGTATATGCAGATGGAACCAAGAGAAGTAGCTAAGTAATAGTTCAAAAGACAATCAAACTTCCGTATGCAACAAATTGAGGGAATGAAAACTCTATATATCATCCTATGTCTATACAGCAGACTAGTTACAAATAAAATGACCATTTCCAGACCTCGTAATGAATAAGATTCAGGATGTGATCGGGACGAATATCAACCGTCCCCTTCTCTAACCAATAAGAATGTGCCCCTCTATCTGCTTTGTAAAGTCCAGCTAATCGAAGTACACAACCACCAAGCTCCGTTACTATCTTTTCTGATTTTAGGAGAACATCAGTCCTAGGGCTCCTCCCCACCGGCACAACTGGACTATCCTGTATTCATGAATAAAAATAAGATCTGAGATACAATAGCTCCCCGTTTTAACAATACAATTTGATGGGAGAAGTTAAAAACTTCTGTAGAACATCATTCCAGTATAAAAGAAAGTCCGCTAGCAGCAAATCTGTGTTGGTTGTAAAGATAAGTGATACCCACCTCATCACATGATCCATTGTCATTGCAATCATATGGTGCAGAACTTGAAGTAAAAAGAAAGGAGCCCTCTCCATTCCAACTTGATGCAGCCAGCCTGATAGATCAAGCAGCCAAAAAGCTTTCAGGATAAACATAAAGTAGATCAACAGAAAGGCTTTTGGGAAGTACAAGCAGAAGTTATGTCTCTGATTCACCATGTTTCAAGCACAGGCATCGGCTACCCGTAGTAAAGCGAAATTAAATAAAAGGATCCCCGAAACAGCATAAATTTCATATTCAGAAAACTTAGAGCTCGCATGGTGAATCAGTTAGAGAAAATTTTCTTTGCGACCTCTTCACGAACACTGAGTCCTTAGTACAGTAGCTAAATGAAAACAACCAGAAAAATGAATAGTCCTACAATAGCCATATATGTAGGCTTAGTGCATTCTGCTTTAACCAACTGAACTGACTCTCATTAAAAGAAAAGCAAACGAGACCAATTCAGCTCAACTGCTATTAACAAACTAAATTAACAGAAGTAATGTGCTATCTTAACGATTAGCTAAGAATACAGTTAGAATTCTCCCTACAAGAAGATAAGAGGAAACATAAAATTTGAAAGACAACAAATTGAATATGAACCGGTATAATAAATATCATTCATGTCATATATTTTCCACGAATTACATAATCACCTGACATCGCCGGGATAGTCCGAGGTTCGCGAGGGAGGAGCGCAGAAAATGACATAAGGAAAACTCCGAGTCGCATCGCCTCCCTTCAAAGACGGCTGAATCCCTATTTGGATCAACTCGTCGTGGTGATCCGCCGTGACGGTCTGCCCATGAACTTCGCATCCCGGATGTTCCTGCTCAACACATACGAGCACAAATTCCTATTAATATAGGTTCGACCATTCTGCTGCGTATTACTTGTACAGTAAGAATGTAACAGAGAATCAAATAAGCTAAAATCCACCAGTTTTCCACTGATTTTATCGGTAATAGTACCTCCCGCCATTTTTGCGCCACCAACCGGCCAAGAACCCCGGGTCCGACTATAAGCAAATCATGCGCTCCGGTCGACCCTGACGAGGAAGTCTCCAATCTCTCCTTGGACGCACCTTCACCGCAAAACTAAGGATCAGACACAATGTTCATAAACGTGGAGTAGAAATACCTGTTCAATTGCAGAGACGGACCAATGGCCGACGATGCAGAAACTTGAAGAGGAGCAGCCATTGTAGGGGCTCCGGCAGTGTAATTGAGGCGTCTGATGTACAAATTAGAGCGTCTGGAACTGAGCTGCTCGAAGGAGTAGCAGCAAGCGAGCATCGATCTGGAGAATCGGGCAAGAATAGTGTAAGGTCCGCCCGAAGAGAAGCAGGTAATGGGTTCCATAGAAATCAGGCTCGCAGCTCGATGTTGAAGATAATTGCAGTGCCCTCCAGCCTGTTACGGTTATTTAGGTATTGAAAAACGTAACGGGTAGTTTTTTTGTTTTTAGATAAAATTAAATTCGTTAATTTTATTTTTTCCTGATAAATGAAATTCGTTAATTAGATAGCATGTCATTTGGACTACATTTGGACAAACTTCTTATGGTTTCTTACCAAAGTCATATGTGAGTACTTGAGACAACCAACGCACATTCATATGTGAATAAATTGCTTTACAAGTTAGGTTATGAGCTCTAGAGTTAGCTTTTTTGTAGCATGTTTGAACACCGCTTCTCCAATAAAATAAATACTACAAATATCTTTGATCCATGTTCCATCTTTATTGATATCTTAAATTTCTTATGAGATCATGTTGATTGCAGTGATAGAATCAAATTCGAAGATTGAGTCGATTTGTAAGCTTGATTCCTTCCACTTGTGTTATGATTTCCACATGAAGGGGAGGACAAGCAACCGATAAACTTTTTATCTTCACTAACAACATCTTTCAGATAATGGCTAAAGATCTCTATATCCGTTATGTTTATTGTTGACCGACAAGCTACGTCAACATTTATTTTGAATCACCCCTAACATGAATGTTTCCATCAACTGCTAGTTTATATTGTACATCATATGTATGGGAGATAAATAAACAATTGTATTTTTATTTGGTTAAAAATATGAAAAAATGTATGTTTGAATTTTGTTTTCGTTTAAAAATACTTCTATCATTTCAAAAGATTCAATACTACTATTTAAACATTTAAACATTTGTTTCAAAAAATAATTTTTGTATAAACATCAATTATTATTTTAAATGAAAAAATTGATGTATTCAAATTTGGAACAACGTAGTTATTAATGGAAGCTTACTCGTAACAACTTGAACTTTAATGATGGTAAAAAAGTAATCGCTAAAAACAAGGACGAACCAATAATTGACCATGTTAAAGGTTAACTTTATTGTAACGTCAGTGACAAGATTCAATTAAATTGTTACGTTGTTTCAAAATTTGCCACGTCAACTTTCATTCTAATATCAATAAATGTTTGATCAAAGAGTATTTTTTGAGATATTTATAATAGGTGAAGAGTAGTATTGAAACTTTTGACAAGAGTTGAAACATTCGGTAAAATAAGTAGTATTTTTATTAGAATTTAGCAAAAATATTTTTACATATGGGGTGATTTTGAGAATCATGTAATATAGAAGGGCACTTATGAAAATCTCACCAATCCCAATAGACGAGGTGGGCCAGGCATGTTAGGTCCACTAAAAGGTCCAATAAAAAGCCCAACCCAGCAATAGGCGGGAACTCGTAATTCCTTTTTATTGGCGGGAAAATTATCGTTCCACGTAACAAACGTTCCGGTCCGCACATCTCCGTTGATTTCAATCGAACGGTTATAAAAGATCCTTGTTCTAGATTTCTCGTTTTATTTGGGCAGTGGCTTGAGAATTAAGGAGTCGGTTCACTTCTCTTTCACAGAGACTCTTTTTCGAAACCCCACCGGCGTCTGAGAAAAAGCTATGGCGAAACCCTTGAAGCGACAAGCGTCTTCCGATGATGCCACGTCCAATGGCTCGAGCTCGTCGGAGGAAGAGGAACAAACTAACGAGCAGATCAATGAGGAGGAAGACGAGGAGGAGCTCGAAGCGGTGGCTCGCTCGGCAGCCTCCGACGAGGATGAAGCTGTCGACGATTCAGATAACGATTCATCGCCCGTCGAGAATGGCGAGGAAGAGGTAAATTTCGAATTGCGTTCCCCAACGTATGGTCTTCAGTTTTGTTAATTTTACTCGGATCTCGGTAGGGTTTTTATTTTAAAATTTCCTGTTCATTTTCTTGGTTCTTTCATACTAAGGTTAGATTGACTGGGTTTTGATCAATTTTTATTGGTCACTTTGCACAATCAAAATTCGAGCAAAGAGACGACTGGAGACTTGAGCATATGGTGGTGTGGCTTAAGTTTTGTCTCGTGCTTGTATTTCCGAAACTGTAACGTTTTTCTCAACGCCATACGTTTTTGTTACTTTTACCGACAGGATGGAAGTAATGAGGGTAATGATGATAAAGCCGAGATTAGTAGGCGCGAAAAGGCCAGACTAAGAGAAATGCAACAAATGAAGAAGCAGAAGATTCAGGACATGTTGGATGCGCAGAATGCTGCAATTGATGCTGATATGGTTTGTTGAATCATTGGGTATACTCAAATTTGATATATTACTAGTCTGCTGAGATATCAGATAAATAACAGTTAGTTAATGTTATCTAATGGCAGAATAATAAAGGGAAGGGGCGCTTGAAATATCTTCTGCAACAAACTGAGATATTTGCTCATTTTGCAAAAGGCGATCAATCTTCTTCCCAGAAGAAAACAAAGGGAAGGTATGAATTATCAGTTGAGAAGCCTTATTAATGCTGATTTGCTAGTAATAAATAACTAAGGTAGCTAACTGATAGATATTATTATTATTATAATTATTATCTTGTAAAAAGGAAATTACATATATTTTTTTTTGGCGACTATTGCTGATACATGCACCTCATCTTGAAATTCTGCAACTGTTTTTTAACCAAGGGAACTTCAATTTTGCTATAAATATCACTGTTATTTAGCATGTTTACAGATTTGATCATTTGCTCTTCTGAATCTTAGGGATCTATGGGCATTAATGTTGTATTGGAATATGTGCTATTTGGGCATGAAGGTGACAGTGTTTCCTTCTGTTTTGTGCATAAGCACGTTTTGCATTGTCAAATTGATTATAAAGTACTTGGAAATGAATAAGCACTTAAGTTTGTTATATTTGTAGGCTTTCTGTCTAAACTAATAGGTGACATTTCATTTTATTGACAATTAATGAGATAATTTTCAGCATGTTAAGTTATAGCTATTTCTTTGCTAATAATTCAGGGGTCGCCATGCATCTAAACTAACTGAAGAAGAAGAAGATGAAGAATACCTTAAAGAGGAAGAAGATGGTCTATCTGGGACGGGGAACACTCGTCTTGTTTCACAACCATCCTGTTAGTTTTCCCTATTTAGTTTTTAGTTTTTTTGTTTTTTTGTTTTGGTTTTTATTTATTCCTTGCATCTAACATTTGCTTCAAAGTTTTGCACATTCTTTTTTTAATTATTGGGGTTAATGTTTTATTGCAGGTATCCAGGGGAAAATGAGGGATTATCAACTAGCTGGATTAAATTGGCTTATTCGACTGTATGAGAATGGCATAAATGGAATCCTTGCAGATGAGATGGTAATTATAATAAATCTGCAAGTATATATATTTATTGTTGACGTTTAAGATCTCTTACAAGTTACGAGAAGTATAGTTCATAGTCAGTTTGCTAATATAAATGGCGCTTTTCCATTAGGGGCTCGGCAAGACGTTACAAACCATTTCCTTGTTGGGATATCTCCATGAGTATAGAGGCATAATGGGCCCCCATATGGTAGTTGCACCAAAATCTACTCTGGGAAACTGGATGAATGAAATTCGCCGTTTTTGCCCTGTCTTGCGTGCTGTGAAGTTTCTTGGAAATCCAGACGAAAGGGTATTCTTTTCCCATTCCTCTAAATATGTCAATTTTAGCGTCATTGGATGTGCAGAAGGTTAATTAATTTTTTAATATTGCACTTTTTGCAGAGGGATATACGAGAAAATTTATTGGTTGCAGGGAAGTTTGATGTATGTGTTACCAGTTTCGAAATGGCCATCAAGGAGAAGTCTTGCTTGCGTCGTTTTAGTTGGCGCTACATTATTATTGATGAAGCTCATCGAATTAAGAATGAGAATTCCCTCCTTTCAAAAACAATGAGGCTTTACAATACCAACTATCGTCTTCTAATCACTGGTACACCGCTTCAGGTATATATGAGTTTTACCACTGTGGAACTGTGCTGCCTGTTTTGTGTATAATCTGTATAATTTTATATTCTAAGGTCATATGTTGTGTATTACCTTGTTATATATCTAAGTCATTTCAGTTGGGTTTTTATAATAACTGCTGCATGGATTTTTTCTTTGGAAGATAGGTTTCATGGTTCCGATTTGTTTTTTGAGTTTCTTTTATTGAGCTCTATTTATGTGCAGTAACAATAAAGTTATTTATTATCTCTTTCAGAACAATCTTCATGAACTATGGTCTCTCCTCAATTTCCTTTTGCCTGAAATATTCAGTTCAGCTGAGACTTTTGATGAATGGTTTCAAATTTCTGGGGACAATGATCAGCAGGAGGTTGTTCAGCAACTTCACAAGGTACACCTAAATATTTTTTGTCCATGCATCCATAGTATAATATTTTAATGTCTTCTATCTCATATTATTTTTCCTCTCCTATCTGCACCCTTTAGGTCCTTCGGCCCTTTCTTCTCCGAAGGTTGAAATCAGATGTTGAGAAAGGCCTACCTCCTAAAAAAGAAACAATACTCAAAGTAGGCATGTCACAGATGCAAAAACAATACTATCGTGCTTTGTTGCAGAAGGATCTTGAAGTTGTTAATGCTGGTGGGGAACGTAAACGGCTTCTTAATATTGCAATGCAGCTCCGGAAATGCTGTAATCACCCGTATTTGTTTCAAGGTGCCGAACCTGGGCCTCCTTACACCACTGGGGACCATCTTATTACAAGTGCTGGTAAGGTTTGTGTAAGGGCATGCTAATGATTGCGTTTTAGCCATCCGTTAATACTGAGAAAATTTCATTCATAGGTAAAATGGTTCTTTTGGATAAGTTGCTTCCAAAGCTGAAAGAGCGTGATTCTAGAGTCCTAATATTTTCACAGGTAATTTTTTTTTTGTAAGCATTTGATTGTCACGAGTACATATATTTTCCATGAACAGAGTTGCTTTATCATGGTGGATTTACTGTTTATTTTATTTTTTTATTTTGGCTAAGTTTTGCATTCGCTTGAATTTCAGATGACTAGGCTGTTGGACATTCTTGAAGATTATTTAATGTTTCGTGGATACTATTACTGTCGAATTGATGGCAACACTGGTGGTGAAGATCGTGATGCATCCATTGATGCTTTCAACAAGCCAGGAAGTGAGAAATTTGTTTTCTTACTATCAACCCGAGCTGGAGGCCTTGGTATTAATCTTGCTACTGCAGATGTAGTTATTCTTTATGACAGTGACTGGTACATCTCCTTTCCTTGATCAAAGTTATTGCTGCCACTAATGTTGCTCCCTCAATATGCTCTGATGCTCAACGGTTATTTCAGGAACCCTCAAGTTGATCTGCAAGCCCAGGATCGTGCTCACAGGATTGGTCAGAAGAAGGAAGTTCAAGTGTTCCGATTCTGCACTGAGGTAAACAAATCAACTTCTATCATAGAGAGTTTGAACTTACTGTAGAGTTAATTGTAATTTATTCTTTAATGGAGCAGTATACCATTGAGGAAAAGGTGATTGAGAGGGCTTACAAGAAACTTGCCCTTGATGCTTTGGTGATCCAACAAGGACGATTAGCAGAACAGAAAAGTAAGTTGTTATTTTCATGCTTGCGTCTTAGCATGCATCCATGCATCATTGAATGATGAATATATGGTTATTACACGGCCAATATATATATTTTTTAACATGCATCATTAATGTCTAATTTATCCATGTTATTCTAACAGCTGTCAACAAGGATGAGCTACTTCAAATGGTGAGGTTTGGTGCTGAGATGGTTTTTAGTTCCAAAGATAGCACAATCACAGATGAAGACATTGACAGAATCATTGCAAAAGGAGAAGCAGCAACAGCAGAGCTTGATGCAAAGATGAAGAAATTTACAGAAGATGCAATTAAATTTAAAATGGACGAAAGTGTGTAACTTCCTGACACAGATTATTAGCATCTTTCTTTTTGTAATTTTCTGATCTCTTCAACCAAACATTAGTGTAGTTAGTTCTAACTAACGTTACTGTGGTTTTTGCAGCTGCTGAATTGTATGACTTTGATGATGAAAAGGTAAATACGGTTATATAATATTCTTTTAATTCACTTTGACATTTTTTTAAATATTATTCTTATATTTGTTATCCAAGGCTTATGAAAGGAAATATTCTCACTGTTTACTTGTATCTTGATGAAGGATGAGAATAAATTTGACTTCAAGAAAATTGTTAGTGAAAATTGGATTGAACCACCTAAAAGGGAGCGGAAGCGCAAGTAATGACTTGGATGTCCTTTCCTCTTTTTCTACATGAACTTACTTAATTGTACAATTTTTGAAAGCCTGACTTGATTTCTATCTCCTATAAGTTACTCGGAATCAGAATACTTTAAGCAAACAATGCGACAAGGTGGTCCAACAAAGCCGAAAGAGCCTAGGATACCTCGCATGCCTCAGTTGTAAGGCCCTTGAATTGGTTAATTTATCTTGGAGTTCTAGTTTATTTCTTATTAGTATATACTTCTATTTGTTCATTTATGCCGTTTGCATGGCTATATTATACTTCTATTTACAGGCATGATTTCCAGTTTTTTAACACACAAAGGTTGAGTGAACTCTATGAAAAAGAAGTTCGGTATCTCATGGTGAGTGTAAGCTCCTTAAGCGTTCCTGTCTGTTTTCTACATTAAATTCTTTGGTTTATTATTCAGCATTTTCAGTTGCTTGATTTTTACATTTATCATTGGCTTGAATGGCTCAGCAAACACATCAAAAGAATCAGTTGAAAGACACAATAGATGTCGAGGAACCTGAAGGTATGTTACTAATACTCATGTTTCATGCTCATATTTCCTTCAATTTTCCTTCTATCTTGCAGCTAATCTTTGAAATGATGTTTAGAAGTGGGTGATCCATTGACTGCCGAAGAGCTGGAAGAGAAGGAGCGACTTCTAGAGGAAGTAAGTGGATCTAATTTTTAGAGGTTTATCTTATGATCACGCTACTGAACTTGATTTTTTCTTTTAGGGATTTTCTTCATGGAGTCGCAGAGATTTCAATACCTTTATTAGGGCTTGTGAGAAGTATGGGCGTAATGACATAAAAAGTATCGCTTCAGAGATGGAAGGCAAAACAGAGGAAGAAGTTGAGAGATATGCGAAGGTCTTTAAGGAGAGATACAAAGAGTTAAATGGTAAGTGGCCATCTTTGTGATAACGCATCTTTGTTAATGTGATGGAAAATTGTTTGTTCTTGAGGGTTATTTCATTAGGAAATAGGAACCAGAAAATATATTGTACTTTCTTCTGAGCTTTAGCTTTAGATATCTTATCCTTCTGCTTGTAACTTTGCTCCACCAATGCCATCTCTTGCATAAAAATGGATAGAATGGGCTTCATGGTTTCAAACTTTCAAAGCTTTGTTTGTTGTTGCTTCTGAACCATTTTAGTTGTTTTTCTTATAATTTTAACAAGCTGCAGGTGTTTTTCAAATCTGATGGAAATGATACAACTATCACGTTCTTGATAAGTAGAATTTCATGACTTGGCTAGGGAAATGATACAACTATTTTTGAGAAAGTCCAACTATATCAACAAATACTCATGCCTCTTAGTTAATGCTACAGCCAGATTATTTTTACCCAGCCAAATAGATATTTAAATAGCTATATCCATATAAATTGGCCTTTGACCAGCTTGTTTTTTGTTATGGCTTATTGGTAGTCTTAGTTATTTTCATTGTTGATGCGTTGTTAATAAGCTTTCTGAAGGCTGAGTTGGATTTTCGTGTTCGTTTGGTTATTTCTCACGAGATAAAACAATTTTTGTTTTTGTTTTTTGTAGGTTATAGTCTAGTAAGTCTACTATCTGATAAGTTTCTAAGCATCACTTTATATGAAATTTGCAGATTATGATAGAATCATCAAAAACATAGAAAGAGGGGAAGCAAGAATTTCTCGTAAAGATGAAATAATGAAAGCCATTGGCAAGAAACTGGATCGCTACAAAAATCCATGGCTGGAGCTTAAGATCCAGTATGGCCAGAATAAAGGGAAATTGTACAATGAAGAATGCGATCGGTTCATGGTGTGTATTGGCATGTTCTGAGTTTAGATCGTCTGAAATTTATTAGTATGTTCTTCTGGATGTTGAAAATCTTAGTTGGTATCTTCTAAATGATCAACAGATATGCATGGTTCACAAACTTGGTTATGGAAACTGGGATGAATTGAAGGCAGCGTTTCGTACATCACCCTTGTTTCGCTTTGATTGGTTTATCAAGTCTCGAACGACACAAGAACTGGCAAGGAGATGCGATACCTTAATCCGGTTAGTGGAGAAGGAAAACCAAGAATACGATGAAAGGGAGAGACAGGCTCGCAAAGAAAAGAAGCTTGCAAAGGTCAACATTTTGATTCACAATTTCAAAGTGCGATAGTTTGTATTCTACGATTGTCTCTATATAATGTTTGTTGAACTTTTACTCTATTTTGTTTCAGAGTATGACACCATCAAAACGTAGCTTGGCTAGGCAGACTGAGAGCCCAACTAACATAAAGAAGCGGAAACAATTATCAATGGACGATTACGTAAACTCTGTAAGTTTTGTAGTCATCGTTTCAAATCATTGCTCACTTTCACCTTATTGTTATCTAATATTTCCAACTAAACTGATCTATTTGCAGGGAAAGCGGAGGAAGTAACTGTTTTTTTTTTATGTTCTTTTCGACCCGTAAGATCCATTATTGACTTTTTTGTTGAGGGAGAACTCTCTGCCATATCTTAGATCCCCCCCAACTCATATTTTTGGGATTGCCTTCTGGGAGTTCAGTAGATCCGTAGGTTTAACTCGAAACTCATGTATAAAATTATTAGATATAACAAAATCTTGTTCTCCTGACAATATCTTGTATGCCATAGTTGATTTTTAGTTCCAAAATATATTCTGCTTGGCAGATGTGATGCAGTGCATCAAGCTCGATCCATTCAGCCTCCACTCTAATCCGTCTGAAAGCACTATCTTCTCAGATCAGAAGCTGTGTAAGTAATGTCTCTACCTTTATTTTTTTCCCTCTTAAACATTGTTTCCTAGTTAAAGATTTTCTTTGGGCTGATAACGAATTTCTTCATTCTCATTGTTTAAAACTATTCCTGATTCTTGTAGCTTAGCTTAAACCTAACCGCCCCTCATTGCTATTGAACTGGGTCTTTGTCCCAATGCATGTATTTTATCTATTCTTAGTAAAATGTTTGAAATGCGTCTCATACTTGTCATTTTTATGGTGGTAAGTAAGAAATACCCATTTACGAGTAAAGAAGATAAGTTTATCAGTGCTTAGTGGAAGATAGGTATCTTCTTACTTACTACTGTTAAAAAATCGACAGTTATTTATTCTATTCTTTTTTCTTAAGCAGATACCCTCTTGGTTGTCGTTTTTTAAGAGCCACATAGCTACCCTTCAGTATAATAAAACTTGTTTTTATTTTATTTTATTTATTTTGTTATTTATCCCATAAATTTAGATTGCTTCTAAAAGCTGTGTTAGAAGCCCTCATCTCCATGTACAAGAAAAGAGAAACATCAAGCATTTCCAGGTATTGAAAATTTATCCCAAACATACGTCTACTTATATTTTTGTTAACATCGAGATAATTTTATCTCCAGTTTTGTTTTCAAAAATTATGTTCTTTTTTTCTTTACTTAGTATGTTTTTCACCTTTGAAACACATTTTGAATTACCCAAATTTTAAAAACAAGAACAAGGTTTCGAAATTACTTTCTTGAAAATGATTTCGAAAAGTTGAAAGCAAGATAAAAGATCAGTGGTTGTAATGGTTAGTTATCAAATGGGAAAGAAACTCTCTGGATTACAATAATATATGTTTCAAAATTCATGTTTTAGGAATGGATGGGTGATTTTTTTTTTTTGTTTAAATATGAAAAACTTCAACATCTAGAAACTATTATTATATATGGATTTTTTATGACTACATTTTTATAATTGAAAAGATTGAGCATAAATTTCCATGTATCTTGAAAAAGGTCTCAAAAAGTAGTGTGCATTCCTTTTTACTTTGATGAGGATCTAGCTAGCTAGCTTTTTAATCATACTTTTGTACATGCAAATGCCTTTTAAAAAGGAATATATATATATATATATGTATATTTTTTTTTTTTTTTAAAACAAGGAATATATATATGTAGACACACACACAAATGTGGTAATTGTGTCTTTCCTTTCGTTCCAATTATGACAAAAAGTAGTATCAATACCTCTAATCGTGTTTGTATATTTTATTCTTCTTTTGATTGCCTTTCCATTTGTTAAATAAAAATGTTTTAGGATCTCTGTGGTTGCATAGTAATTGGGACCTTGATAATTTTTAATTATATAGAGTTCCTTGAATTTGTCCCTATAATATTATATATATGTAAATATAAGTAGTATAATGAACTTTTTTGATGACAATGTCGTTCTTTATTTTTATTTTAAAAATCATGCTTTATTAATATTATTCACTTGTAAAAAGCACCGAAAATTTTAGTCAAATTTTGATAAACCCAAAAAAAACAAAGATTTAGAAATTGTTCTCGTGATTTTAGATTTTGCGTAGGATTTTTAAAATGTCCTAAAAGTAGGTAACGGAACTAAATGTGCCTTTTGGTAATAATCAAACGATTATTCTGTTTTTAGGTTTTTTCTGACCTATTTTAAATTGAATATTTCGGCCGAAGTTTTCATCCATTCATCTTGAATAAACGAAGTTGACATATGTCACAATCCTCATTCCATTAAAGACGAAGGAGAGAATTCTTCTCAATTTTTTTTATGTTGTAATTGCATTATTATATTATATTATATTTTGTGTGTGTGTGTTTGCCGCAAAGAGCAATTTCCATGGAAACTGAAACCCCATGATGGAGAATCTCAAGCGAGACATAATGCTTGAAGAAACGCTATCGAGAATAGAATATTAGCATGCATTTTCACTTGAAATGACATTTGGAATATAATATAATGTTTTGTCTTTTCAAGTTGATTTATTCATACTAAGTTCTATTTAGGTATTATTGCTCCCAACCCATTTCATTATGTAACGTGGCGTTTTAGTCTTGCTTTCGAGTTATATTTAACTAACACACTAGACTAGTTTTGGGTATAATTCAACTCTTTTAACTCGTTTTATGATTTTAATAGTCTTGATTTGGATTGCATTTTTTTTTTACCTTTTTAATCCAATATGTGAAAGTGAAGATTTTAATTCACAACTTTAAAGTTGGAGATAGGTACTGTTTAACTAGTTGAGTTAAGCTTAGATCGGTCTTAATTTGTTTTATTTTGGAATTATTTTATGCCTATGTAATTGTTTGATTAGGTAATATTTTGTTTGATATTCTAATCTAATAATAATGAATTACATTATGAGGGAAGTTTGACAATAAATAAAAACGCCATACTATAAATGAAAATCTTCACAAGACACTTTCCTATGATTATAAAAGTTGTTAAGGGTAAATAAACCATCACTTGGTTAATTCGACAAATGTCATACTTCTCAACTTTTTAACTATTTTACATATCTAATCATTCAAGTGTTTTTAGTAGTCATATAGTTTACAGCTTAGATCACAATACTATACAAGAATACAATTTTAATTTTGGATTTATCCAATCACAATCGTTTATATCTTCAAATTTGTATTTCTATATAAAGAAAAATACATTTTTAATATTTGAGATTCGCTATAAATTTCATTCTAGTTACTAACATTATTATAATGGTTAGTCCATAAAATCACTATTTCATTATTAATATCAGTAAAAATCTAATATGATAGCTAGTTACAATTTTATTTATTAGATCAATTTTAAATTTAAAAAACAATATTTTCTAATATTAAAGTTGAAATCAGTAAAGGATTTCTTTAGTACAACACCAACTTTTTGGTGGAGATACATGTTTTAATGGTTGAACTATCTATATATTCAAGTCGGTGGATAAGTAAATGATTAAAGTATATTTTATTCGTTTTTAGTCAACTTTGGACCACTAGTAAGGAAAAGTATAGCTTCAAAGAATTTTTACCTCATGAGGTTAAAATTTTAACTATAGTTTCGATTATTTTTTAAATATCTTTTTTGGCAAGTTGAYTTGGGCACAATTCCTAAAAGGCAAACAAGATATATATTCGGAGCTTTGTCAAAATTGCAGAAAGAAAACAAAGCAAATTGGATATATATATATATATATATTAATTAACTTAAAAAGATGAAACTGAAAAATGGAAAATTACATTAGTTTTCAGCTCCATCAACTTGTGGCTTATTTTGACCGTTGAAATATTTACACAAGGGAAAAAAGAGACGTTTGTTTCGAAACGTTTAAACATCAAAGCCATATCGCTCCAGCTTCCCTAAGCAATTTTTTGAGGGAGCCATTGAGCTGAAGCGTCATGACGGTGTTGGCGGAGCCGATGAGCTTTCCCCCGATGAACACTGCGGGCACGACGGGGCTGCACCCTAACCTCGAAAGAGCCAACTCCATTTCCTTCCCTCTCGACTCCCGGTCGAGCTCGTGGATCTCCGGGCTCGCCCCTTGCTCGAAGAACAGCCTCTCGATTGCGTGACACATGCAACACGTGCTCTTGCTAAATATCACCACAGCCTTTCTCGCGGCGATTTTAGCTATCAGGTCCATTTCTTATATGCTAAAGAGTGAAAATCAAAAAGACGAGAGAGATCGATCAAATGTTTGCTAGCTTCGTAGTACTTGAAAGGCAATATTGGTGTCTATTTATATATATAGGAGAGACTAGAGAGATGGCCAAAAGCTGCAGTTGCAGTGAAATAAAAAGGCTAATTAATTAAAGGATATAATTAAGAAAAGTAAAGATATTTATTAAGATATTTGCATCCAAAACCTTTTATTTTCGTTCTTTCTTTCTTTCTTTTATTGAGAATCGTTAGATTCCATTTTACAATATCGCTCCCAAAAGTTTATACTAATCAAGGAAATTAAAGACCTAAAGGAAAGATGCTGCTATTTTATTATAAGTATGAGAAATGACATAATATTTTATGATCTTGAATATCATAATATTTTATGTCACATGATCATTGAGAGGTGAGGAATGTCAAATATATGGGTTGAATATCATATAGCTGTGATTATATATATACATGTGGCAATTGGATAGGAATTAGAAGAAGATCACGATATCGAGGAATGTCAAATTTGGATATCGAATCATAAGGTGGGATGATCGGAATGTGATACATCATTAATTGCCACCCAAAGATTTGCATCACACTTTGATGATCTCTTTAGCTCTCACTTACTAAATAGTACGTAGATCACATCGATGATCAAGAATCAAACTTTTTCAACTCCCTTCATACAAAAGTTGATATAATTAGACGTGAGTTGTGAAGGAAAAGGAAATTATTGTTGGAAAAAACCAAAACACACCCTTTTAAACTAAAATTGGTTAAATTATAATTAAGTTTATATGAAGTAAAAATAAAAGGAAGTGGCATATAATAATAATAATATATATATAACTATTTTTGTAATATTCTTACAAAGGATAAGATCCCAAATATTAGTGCATATATTACATGTTGATATATATATGGATTAAGGAGGTGATTCCGATTTGTGATTATCATATTGGATAGATGCCCACTACCATGAATTTTTATTCTTCTAATAAAGTAGAAATTAATAAAATATAATTTAGTTATAAGAACTTTTTACCTCAAAATATTAATCAATATGGCATGGCAAAGATTGATTGGTTAAAACGTACACGTTTTAGCCTTCACACTTTTAACTCTTTTGTAAAATTTTGATTTATTAATTTTTTTTTAGTCAACTAAATATTCTATAGCTATAACTTTCATAATGTTGAATAGTACCTCCATGAAAACATACCGAATTTCTAATGTTAAACAATGTATTTGAATGAGTAACTTTTTAATTTAGGTAAAAATTAGAAAAAATAAATATTTATATTTATCAAATGGATTAACTATGACTTTCATAATAACCAGAGATTTGTGTAAATTGTGACATTGAGAAATAGAAAATGTAAATATATTATTAAAGAATATTATTTTCATTCCCACTTTAAAGAGGACTTTTTTTTTTTCCTAAATAAAAAAGGTTATAAATGGATGTATAAGGATAGAAAATAATGGTAAGAAAAGAGAGTGGTTAATTAATTTATGTGTAAATGGGAGGAGAATAAAGGAAAACGAAATTAATTAGAGGGATTATTTTTTCCTCCAAAATAATGAAGAAATAGGAAAAACTAGAGAGGCAAAAGATACAAATTCAAGCGATATGCCACGATCCGACCTTGCAATTCTACGTTCTTCCTTTTGCATGATTTAATATTTTTATCCTTGCTTAAAAGTTTTCATTATTTTTCCATTTTTCTTTTCAACTCTACTATGTTTTCGAAACAATTTTATGTTTTTGAAATAAAATGAAAGAGATTAAAGACTTCATTTCGAACCTTTTTTTCTTTTCGTAATATAGTCCTTCTGTATCTTAAATATTGTGTCTCAGGAGTGGAATCATAGTTTGCCACGTAACCTCCTCAGTTGGAAATACGAGTTTTGATCAGCTAGAGTCCATTCCTCAAGGGTACTCATAATTCTAGGCTGTCTCATTAAACTCGACTCAACACCCAGGGCGGATCGAGATGATATGGAACTTTAGACAAAATTTTGATAGGGAGGCCTTAATATATATGGAATATATCATCTAAAATTTTAATTTTCTATTCTTCCATATTAATCTGATGAAGTAAGCAAATATTAATTTATTAGACAATATGAAATAAGTTTTTTTTTTAAATAAAATTAATAGAATGAAAAAATATAGAACTTTAAAGCTGCTAGATTATTTAAGCAAATAAAAAATTTGAATATTTGATTTCTACTCTAACAACCATATAATCATACTTGGAATAGTTTGGAGGCCACAAAGGGATGAAAGTTGAGAGAGAGAGGAAATTAATTAAAATTAGTATAACCTATAGAACATGTTTATGGTAGGGTTTCTTTAAGAGATTTGGAAATATTTTAATTGTGGGAAAAAAATAAAAAGAGAGAATTTGAAGAGTTTCAAGGTATATGAATAATTGAGTTTTTAAGAAAACTTGAGAGTTTTTAGTCGAGTGCCACACAAATGCAAGGTTCTGCCTACAGATTCTCAGTTCGAATATGTATGTCGTTTTTATTTTTAGTTTGTCTTCTTATTGATTATTAATTATCATTATTTGATAATTGAGAGTTGAAGTTTTGCTCCCTTATACTTAGGAGCACCCGTGCTTGCCCCAAAAACCTGGACCCAGAAGACTGTACAAGCGTTTTTTATATTAAGTCAATTAGAAGGTTCGAACTTGAGATCTCTAAGGTCAATATGACCAAGAGGTACAACTGATTATTATTATTTATTATATTGTTATTTTTTTTAAAGAATTTATAAAGCTGATATTGCCTTTATGAGTTTGGTAGATAATTATTATTTTAATGTATGTATAATAACACATCAACCTTTACAAGTTATTAAACTATATAAATAGGTCATCCAACTTTTTCAAAAAAAAAAATAAATAAATAAATAAATAGGTCATCCAACCTTACAACTCTAAGATTATTATTTTCTAAAAAATTTACGTAGAAAATTAAACTTGTAGGGATAGGTTTTTTGTTCTTTAAAGTTTCCTTTGGAATATAATCTTAAACTTGAGAATATCTTTCAAATAAATCTTTTAATTAAAAAAAAATCATACATCTTAAGAATAAGAATGAATTCAATATAACTCGAGAATATGTAAGGAAATCATTTTTAAAAAAAGAAATACCAAAAAATTTTGACTAGTCTAATTAAACTTGTTCAAAATCTAAAATGATGTAGTTTGTATTTTAATAATCTTAGGTTTGTGTAATATTTAATTAATTACTTTAGTACGATAATTTGTAAAAATTTGGTAAATAATATAAAAAAACAAATTTGGTTTTATGTAGTTGCCAGATTAACAAACCATGTTAGTGAATTTAAAAATGGGCTCGGATTTTCAATTTTAGGTTATACAAAATCCAACACGTAAGCTGAACACACTCAATCCTTATATATTCTCAATCTAATACCATCTCGAGCATATAGGCAACTTTACATGCATGAAAATAAGGTCACATTCTAACGGGAGGGGCATATTAAAGTACAGGACTCGAAAGTAACCCTTTCGCGAAAAATTGGCTCTTGGCCTATGTCTTGAGCCACTTTTCCTTTTTTTCAAATGATAATTCTCGAAATATTCTCAAATACGTATAAAAGTATATAGGTATAAATTAATATACGTACGTAATTGGAAAGTTGCATTCAGGATCACAACTTATCAAAGATTCCAAAAGAAATAAAAAGAAAAAAAAAAGAGAAAAAAAGAGAACAGAAAGTGAAGAAACCTTTCAAATCGATGCCATTTTATATATATAAATATAAATATGATATATTGATATCAGCAATCTATCTTTAAGAATAATATTCTTTTTCATTTTCCTTCTCTTTTCGTTTTAAGCTATATATTAGAGCATGTGGTTTTTATGGAATTAAGTAGATTAATTGTGTTATATTTTTGAGAAAAAGAAATTATGGGATTTATAGAATATTTGATATAATTTGTGTTATAAAATTAATAATTATTATAACAAATACTTTTTTAGTAAAACATGTGAAGTTGGACGATCGAACTCGCAACTTCTTAATCGAAGATATATGTCAATTACTGCCTAGTTATAATTACTTTGGTGTTGTTTTTTCAGTACAACATGTAAGGGTGAGGGATCGAACTCGAAACCTCTTGATTGGAGATATGTATATGTCAATTACCACCGAGTTATGTTTGCTTTGGCTTTATTTTGGTGTTGTTTTTCGACCATCTAGCTTTCAAAAATGTAATACCATGTAAGAGTGATGTAGTGCATGGACCTCAGTCACGACCGAAATTAAATATGGTCTCACATTCTTATTTTTGTAAAATTTTCATTTTACCCTTATATAAGTTTTGATAAATCACAAGAAATCTTGTTTTAATGGAAATAATAGTTAGTTCCTCCAAATTTATTTTCAAATTACAATAAATTTGTAAATTTTATAGCAAATACATCACACACCACAAATTTAAATAGTCTATATAATATTCATTTCTATGATTCAATTAAAATAGATTTTTTTAAAAAAAAATTCTCACATCAATGAAGTTAAGATTCGAATCTCTAATCTCTTGTAGAAAATTATTTTAGTAGATTATGTTCATATGAACAAAAATTTATTAACTAGAGGTAAATTAAACAAAAATATTACAAAACTAAACAGAAAAAACTTATTATTATTTTTATTATTGTTGTTGTTATTGGGAGTAAAAGAAAAGAGAGGAGATATATTGGGATAATGTTGGGACCTCAAAATATTAAAAAAATATATAAAGAAAAAAATATTAGCATAGCATCTGTGATTCTCTGCCTGAGTTGTCTCTGGTTTTTTGGATGTACGGCTACTTTTTTTTGTTTGTCTCTTTACTTTTTGGGTGGCAGTGGAGAATGGACATGCTCAGATTTGAAAGCGAAAGCAGAGACTTAGGACTTGGCTCATTTTATCCCTCACTAACCCCTAAACAACAAAAGGGTCAACTTCTTATTGCCTATAATCTTTCATGACTATATAATTAAAATTTATCCTTTTTACGACAAAGTTTGATATCTTAATGCGTCAAGAAAAGAGAGTTCTTAGGGAGCGGAGAAATTAGGAGTAATCGATTAGAAGTAGAAAACTGTTGGCCCGAGAGAAGATGGTCTCTCTTGAGAAATACATTATGACACGATTTCTTTTCTTTCTTTTTGACATCGAGTTATTAATTCAAGCTTTTGGATTAGAACAGAAGGTACTACCATTAAAGACATATTTTAAAAGTATGAATAATAACAGGCCGTCAATTTCTCGATAGAGATCCCCTAGAGATTGCTGTAGTTGAATTCATTTTCTCTCTATTTGAATTTTTGGGTTGAGTAGTGATTTAACATTATCTACGTCGGAGATTATTGGTGAAGTAATTGATTAAAAGTTTTAGTAATTTGAGTGTTAATCATAATTTTGGCTATGAAGTGAAACCTCTAGAGAATTCTTTGAAGGGCAAGGAGGAAAAAAAGGTAGGAGCTTGTTCTTGAATTTCCTTGTTTTTTTGAATTGGATGCGAATCCCAAAAAAATAAAGGGTTTTTTTTCATAAGGATAAATCCAAATAAGCTTTCTCCACCTCAACAGATGCTCCCAAGATAGGTACAGCAGCAAAACCCCTCATCATATGATAAATAAAAATAAATCAATAAATAAATATATATTATATATACATTGTTCAATTGACTTGTAAAGAAAAAAAAGTGTTTTTTAATAATTAATAGGATCTTTTTTTCCTTCCTTTCTGTGGGTATGGCTGTTTAATTTGGCAAATCTAAATTCTAAACCTGGGAGGGAATTGCCAAATCCAAAAAAGGTGGATTTCATTCCAAAGAATATATAAAATAACAAAATTTGACCGACTTACCAAACGGAAAATATAGATAGATAAATGGATGGCCCATGAACATGGCTCGACGATAATTGGTACTTGTTCATTTCCTTAAAGTCGGAAGTTGAAACCTCATATTTCCAATTTGTTGTATTAAAAAAAAAGATAAATGGATGATAATCCAACATATTTTTTTTTTAAAAAAAGAGTTATTTTACTGACTCAACTCACATTATTCAAAGAAAAATATTTAGATACTTATTGGTCAGCATGATGCTTGAAACAAAATGATTGATGACTTACATGAAGATGAGTGTTTATACTTAAATATTTAAGTATCGTTCTTATTCATAAACGTACACAATCAAATAAGAAAAGAAAAATTATCATCATAAAAACAAAAGACTCATGTTATTAAATTTATGAGTGTTGGAAACGCGACTAATGTTTCATATTGGTTAGATAAGAAAAAGATCATAGGTATATACCCTGGTAAAACCAAAAGAAAAGCATTGCATCTTATATCAAAGCCAAGGACGGACGATAGAGAGCTTAGTGGTATTTGGTGGTAGTTTTTACAACTTGTTCAAAGTAATGTTTATGCTCGTACTACCACCTAGTGAGATAGTGTTTAGTCTAGATCACAAAATCTATTAGAGTCTGCTCGTTTTTTTAGTCTTTGATGTTTTTGTTCGATTGTTGGTTTGGTGTTGTCCTTATTTTTTTTTTTTGAATTTTTATAGTTTTTTTTACAGGTCTCTTCTTTTTTTCGTGCCTTGATCTCAAGYTGTGAGATCGTTGTTTCACGGAGAGTCGTTGTTTGGCTACATCCCTAACAATGAGAAAGAGAGAGAGAGAATAGTTGCAGGGTGGAAAAAGGGATGTGATCTGATTGTAAAAGGAATTTACAAGTACTGAAGAGTCGTTATATGGAAACCGTACAAAGGAGAAGGACACGTTTGTTGTTGTTTTTTCTTCACATAAATATGCAAAGATTCGAAGCTCTTGATTTCAAACCCCTTCAAAGGAGTGGCTTCGAAGTTTCCAGCTCCTCCAAATATCTCCCTCTCTCCTCACAATTCCCTTATAAATATCCCCATTTCCCACTTCATTCCTCACTTCCATTCATCCACATTATATTCTAACTTCTCTCTCCCTTTTGTTTTGTGCTTTCACAATCTCAAGTTTGAGGCTTTAACTTTGAGAATATGGAGAGTGCTGTGAGCAAGTTGGTGGCAGACAGGCCAGTGGTGGTCTTCAGCAAGAACTCTTGCTGCATGAGCCACTCCATCAAGACGCTCTTGTGCGATTTTGGAGTTAACCCGACCGTGTACGAGCTCGATGAGCTTCCCCGAGGGAAAGAGATCGAGCAGGCTCTCACTCGGATCGGATGCAATCCCGCCGTGCCAGCGGTGTTCATTGGCGGGGAACTGGTTGGTGGGGCCAATGAAGTTATGAGCCTTCACCTTAAGCGGAACTTGATTCCGATGCTGCGGAAGGCGGGCGCTTTGTGGGTCTAAACATGCCTGCCTTTGTACTTAACTACTACCTATAGATGTAACTTGACGGTATAGCCAAGAATTTACTTAACCATAGGTATATATTGGACGAAATGGCATAGAGAGTTTACTTGAAAAGTCTTGTGTAAGTCCTTTTTTGGTGACTTCAATGTAATGTATAATGTAATGTTTTGGTTTATCTAATAATAAATATATAAGTTCAAGAGGCTATAAGAACTAAACCAAATGATCTCCACCTGCATGTTTTGTGTTTTGTGTGTCTAACTTCAATCGTCAATGTAATGATATGTTTTGGTTTTATCTAATAATAAAGTTCAAAGGTTTAAAAACTAAACCGAATCTCTAGCTACCTATGGATCACTAACAACCCAACTTGTTTTTGTGTGTGAGTGAGAGAGAGATGGACTTTCTTCTGTACGTGCGCGTGTGTGTGCGTGTTAGATCGAGAAAGAGAGAGAGAATACTTGGTTCATTAAAGTTTGTTTAAACAAGTAAAGTAATATGACAAACTTTGAAAATAAAAAACATTTCCTGTCTTGACATTAAAAAAAGGATCATAAAGTTACACAAATGTATAAACAGGTTTCTACCTGAATAGTGAATACAATCAAACATCTTTGTGTACATAATAAAGTTACAAAAAAAAAAAAAAAACTCTTCATTTCCCACTTCATCACCTAAAAACTAATACATACATGTTACATTTCCACAGTCAAACACGTACGACAGATTGCATAGCATCATCTTCCTGCAAAAACAACTCTTCTGCAGGCAGCTACTCAATTGAAACATCTTTGTAGACCATTCTGCCAACTTTTTTCCAGTCGATCTCGACGAGGTAAGACTTTTTCATTTGGGAGAGATTAGCTCGAATTGCTATGACTACATACTGCAGTTCTTTCTAATGCAAATTTGAAAATAATGGGTCACAATACGATACGACGTTTCCAAAACCAGCTTTGCAGTATCTCCAAATTTCATATGGGCACACGTACGAGTTACTATTTACTCTTCAATGGAAACATTGGGGTGGATCGTTACTCGTAAAAGAAAACATTGAGGGTGAGTTGTTACTCATAAAAGTTCAGTTTCTTCTTGGTCTCCATCAGCATCATCCACCTCATTGTCTTCGTCATCTTCAGGTGCATCGGGATCCACTCCCTGCAACATTAATGAGTTTTGAGTTTCAGAGGAAATACATTTCAACGAGCTTTTCTGAATAAAGCATTCAGAGTTAAGACAGATACTGAAGAAGTTTAAGCTCAAGGCAGACCTTCATTTGTTTCTCTAAGCGTTCAAGACCTTTCTTTGCAGCTTCATTCTGGGGATTCATCCTGTTGTATGATTAATAAACCAAATAAATACATGATCTATGAAGGAAGGTAATCGTCAATATTCAATAATACCACTCCAAAAGCAAGAAACCAGAAGATAAATATATACAAGTTGATAAAAGATTCAGAAAATGACGTCACAAGAAGTGTAGATTAAACGTCTAGAAACAAGCCTGTTTCATTAAAGAAACACAACACCTTCAAAGCAGATTTATTTTTATTTTTGTTAACGGATGCTCGTTGCTGTTAATTGGATTCTGGAGGAACTATTTTTTTGGAAAATGTGCATTACTAATGAGAATTGAGGGTGTGGAAAGAAATCTATTTGAGATCCATAAAGTCATTAGCCATAATGGTTTCTATTTTTCCAACTTAGTTTCTATGCAATGATTTAGGAGTGTTTGGCTCGCATGTGCAAATCTCGATTAATCGCAAAACCAAAAGAATTGGTTGGATGTTAAATCTTTGGTAAGAGACAACATAATTCGAACTTATTTCCTTTAAGCCTTTTACCGAACTTATTTCCTCTAAGCCCTTTACTTTTTTTCTTAATTGGGAACTGAAAGCATGGTACATAAGGTTTCACCTTAATGCAGCTTGATAATGAGATAAAGCCTCTTGCAGCATATTTGTGGCGGCAAATACTTGAGCTAGTTTCACGTGAAGAGAATCATCAGCCCAGTCCTTGAGATACCTCTCCAGTAAAGATACAGCGTCCCCGTTTCGGCCTTCAATAACATGGAGCTCCGCAAGTGCTAGCGCCGCTCCAAGGTAACCGGGTTCCAGCCTAAGAGCTGACTCGTAAAACTTCTTGGCCTAAAAAAAATTTGATGCCAGATCCACATGTGAAATCTATTTGCTACTGACATTCTCTAAAGATCTGAATTACCACAGGACAAATCTTAATGACGTGTACCTTCTCTCTACCACTTGAGTTACTGGCATGTACATCTCCAACCAATTTCAGAGCCTTAGCAGATTGAGGCATCGCTTTCATTGCCTCCCGGGCGGCATATAATGCCTCTTTTATTTTAGACAGAGCCAGATAAGATTGAACCAAACCTGCAGCAAAGTGAGTTCACAACCATTTGAAAGTTAAGCATCTCCGATGACAACATCCGTTTTCCGACAGTTGCATTACATTGATAAATGCAAAACATCTATAATAAATGAATGTCACTTTGAGAGCTGTATAGCAGTGTATAAAATTTTCTCCTTAAAAGTTGCACCTTGATATGAACGAATATCAGGTCTCAATTCCTGAGCATTCCTAAAAGCACTAACAGCTGCTTCTGGCTGCTTCATGGCTAATAACAGATTTCCCTGAAAATAGAAACTAGAAAATTGAGATCATTGATATTCTGTTAAGCACCCTATTCTGGTCTCTTTGCAAACGTTTACTTTCCCAAGATAGAAAATTAACAAGTACCTTCATGATGAAACCCATTATGTGCCTCTCGTCAATTCGGATGCTCTGAATATTAGCAGAATGTTAGTAAATATAGAAAATAAAAGAAATCTCAGAGCTCTATTTCGATAATGAACCTTCTCAGCATAAGACAAAGCTCCCCTCTCATCTTTCGTTTCCCACAATACAGACAAAGCTACAAAAACTTCTGGTCTTGTAGGATCAATATTTAACAAGTCATGGACTAACTTGTTTAGCATTGAATAATCAGACTTTATCTTGAGAAGCATTGCATATTCATCCATATATGTTACAACATATGGATCAATTGATCGTGCCTGTAAAAATAATAAGTCGTTGAGGGACAAATGCAGTTTATCATTATCATAGTTGTACTGAAATTTCTTATTACCTTCTCAAAATTCAAGATGGCCTCATCATTTTTTCCTATGATGGCTTCAACCTGAACACATAGTTGCGAGTCAGGTGGAAGAAAGGTAACAAAATTTTCTTTTCTACTTGCCGTGTTCAAAACATCATTCCATATAGTCAAATAAAATATGAGGCACCAATAGTTGAAAAGACATAGTTCAACTAAAGCCTTGAAAAGATCTTGAGGCCTCAGAACATCAAAATTCAATGAGTAAAAACAGAATATGAGAAAAATGAAAGACAACACACACATTACGTGATGTAAAACCCACTTCAAAAACAATTAAGGATCTTTTTCTCCCTTGAGTAACATAAGCTACCTCCACTTTAAAACAGAGAAAGGTGAGAAACTTCATGTAGCTTCAACATTCCGTTTCACAGTGAACCAAGAATACGTTTATGGGAAAGGGTCGTCATAGATTGTACATCAATAATCTCAGATTTGTCATCACAGAACTCACCTTCGCAATTTCAAGTAACAGGTGGATATTATTGGGAAACCGTTGCAACAGATCCAAAAACAGCTCCAAACCACCTGCACGTGTCAAAAAAAAAAAATACAGAGAGAAGTGAGAGAGTTAGTCTGTCTGTTGTATATCATTTGCATAAGTGGAGGATGGATAAAAGCTAGTGTCTACAGGACACAAGGTCACATAAGTTATGCATCATAATGTATCATTACAAGGTTTAACCTCTGGACCTCAACATAAATGATGCTAGCTCAGACAAGAAGATAGCATTTTTACCTTTATAATCATTTGAAGCGATGCAGCACTGGGCCTCAACATAGCGCTACAGAAAAGGAAAAAAAAATTAAAATTAACATTTTTATTTAAAAAAAAAAACACAGAGAGCTTTCAAAAGGTAATGGGAAAAGAAATACAAGCGAAACTATTAAATCCAATTTTGAACTTTCTCATGATCAATAGGTCAGATTGCATCCAGCACATTACGTTCAAAATGACTCGGTAAAATAAACTATGGAATACGCTAGATTTGAGTTTGGAAGCATGTTATATCAATTAACTGGAATCCAATTACTGTCTGGCTAACAAGAGGTAGTAATAATTTGGCATTCAGTTCTGTTTATTTAATGGAAGTTTGCTTCCAAACTCACACACGCATAGCTTAACAGCCTACTTGGATCAGAAGCTATCTGATTAAGCAAATCAACAGGTAGAAGGATCAAAGGTAGAAGATAGTTACTAGCTTATCTTTTCAAACACTTACTGGCAGCCAGCGATTTGAATCAAAGTGATCAAAAGGAGTTTTGCCACTTCTATTTGGAGTCTGAAATCAAATTCAAGAGAAATCAAACGGGGGGAAACGCAAAATGATGTTAAAATTGCTATAAACAAAAATCACAGTTAGACATGAATAGCATGAAATTTTGATGCAAGTTATCTTTGTTAAATATATAAATCAAACTCGTCACTTCATTCTCATCGGTAGATTAATTATTGGAGTTACACCAACATTACAAGATAATCTTTTGGAAACAGCATAAGAATCTTTGTAGGCATTATCCAAGGTGCGGGGTTTCCCACAAGTTTGACAACGAATATGGCAATACAAGCCAATGCATGGGTTATGCTCATTCAGAAACTAAGCAATCAGTTGAAGAAAAACTAAGAGACTTAAAACCAAGAGAACGGACTGCCATGTTTTGACACCTTGTAAAATCTATCTTTAAGCATAGTGGTCAGCAACTTCTGAAACCCAACTCTAGAAATGGACATACTAATACTGACAGGACTACTACATGGAACAGCAATTTCCAACAAAGATGTAACTGTAAATTAAGAATTACGTGTTCCTAAATTCAATTGATGCTTAAATTTTTTTATCAATATATTTGGCAGACAAACCTGAGGAAACAATAAAATAATATCCTTGGACGTAGCACCAAGTTCAGCTAAAGCTATAATTGCTTCAAACACATAAGGGCAATGTCTGTCAAAAAATAAGTATTAGAATAGCGTGAATGCAAATTTTTATAAGGGGAGAAAGTACTATAATTTTGTTCAACAAGCACATAAATCATAATCAGTAAGCTGAATAAACAACGGGCAGGGAAGTTATTTTGTCAGCAGTCCGAGTTTAATTTTCAATGGTGCAGGATCCAAATAAGAAAAGAAAAAAAAACCATTGGTCTTCTATTATTAAGAAAACCCAACACCAAAACAGTTAATATGTTAAGGTAAGAATAAAAGATAATGGGAAAATAGTTAGAACTTGACACAGTTATACAACCATGGAACAAATCTTGTTCAAGTAAGGTTATGACAATGGTAAAATAATTGACCTCGTTGATACTTCCACATATTACTAATTACAAGTAATGTAAGAGACATCAATATTTTTTCGCTAAAAATTTCCTAAAGTTACCACTGCTTAGCTTTCAATTTGTCTCTGACCATCAAATAATAGTATCCCAAACTGTCCTTAACATTAAATTATTCATAACCTTAAAACCAAGGTCCCATGTATGAAATGAGCAAAGGACAGTGCAATTAACTTCCACTGACAAACCTTAAGCACTCCTTGTAATATGCAATAGCAGCACGGTTATGTCTGGCATATCTATAAAGCTTTCCCATTAAAAGATTCATTTGCAAATTTCTTGCTTTACTTGGAACTCCCTCCATCTGCAAGGTAATACTGACAAAAGTTTGACATCAAGTAGGAAGACGTACAAAATTCAAAGCAACAATAACTCTAGTTTGCAACATAACTTTCATATGAAATTTTATTTTAGAATGTTCACACTTCACAGTTCATAATTTCCCAACCAACAAAAATTTCTTTCCTGTTTATGTGTTAGTTGAAATAGTTATGTGTGTCTGTGTGAGAAAGAGAGATAGAGAGAGAGACCTCTACAAGGGCTGCTCTGTTGTCACTTAATGCACAATAACAGGACGCAATTTTAAACTTCACCTGCCGTAGAAACAATATCAAAGGCATAATATGAAGAGAAAAGGAATACCCTAAACGACAAGTTATTAAAGATGTAAAATTTTAAAAACAAACAAACTGACCAAGGGAAAATAACCGACATAATAAGTGCATAAAAATAATTGAACCATATCTCAGGAGAAAAAAAATTCAGTCTACCTCATTTTCATTAATGGCCGATACATTAAAAGAATTTGGAGAAGAAGACCTGTTTGACTGCAAAGAACTTCTAGTAGTAGTTGAATTCGGTTTAGGAACAATCTTATAGTATTGTAATGCTTGCTTGTAAGTATGCTGCCAAGTAATACAAAAAAGACAACAAAAACAAAAACATATTTTAACACAAAACTAATCATGAAACGAATAACACCTAATCAACTGAAACACTTACGATCGCTCTTCGATACTCCCTTTCCCGAAATAAAGAATCCCCAAGAAGGACCTAGAAAATAAGAAAAATAGTCAAAAAAGGGTCCAACTAGAAGATGGACTAGAGTGGAGAAGTTGTATATTCAAAACAATGATGCAACTAAAGATGAAACAAGTATTCCAAAAACATCAAAATTGAAAAACGAATTAAAAACTACAAACCAAACTCTCTGACTTGAGGTGAGGACTGGATTCTGCGTTAGCAGCTGGGGATGAAACAAGAAAGCAACCCTGAACAAGATAAGAAATATCACAGAACAGATTGAATCCGATCTCCAATCCCGAATTTGTAGAACGCGAGTTTGGTTGTTCGTGTGTTGAGTGAGTGAATTCAAGTGGCGAGAGAGAGCGAAAGCTTACCAGCATTTGAGCTGAACTGTGGAGTCCATGGTCGAGAAGAGTGGAGATTTGATCCTTTGGAACCTCCATTTTTTTCTCAGCAGTTCTTAGTTCGGAAAAACAACACCAAAATTTGAACCAAATTTGCTGTCACTGAAACCTCAACAGAACCT
>NW_019104499.1:820205-898810 GCF_001995035.1 Momordica charantia | reverse complement strand
CGTAATTGAACTAAGAAAACTATTGTATTTTTCCTAGTAGGTGATTTAAGAATGTCTTTTAAATGAGGATGATATAACTTGTAAACGAGGATTTATGAGTATTTAATTATAATTTTTTAATATTTAATTGAAATTTTATTTTAAAAAATAATAAATAACAAATAATTCCTGCAGGGAGTTCGTGAATTTCTTGCCGGAAATCTCCACCATAATCATAGCCAAAAGCCAAAATTGAGTTGTAATCTTGGTGTCCACTGTCTTGACACGTTTCCTTGTCTCTCTGACATCGTCCCAGAAATAATGATCGGAGAGCTCCAACAACCAATACCAAAAACCAAATAAGAGATGGAATTTCAGATTGAACAAGATGATCATTTTGTGGGAATTTTCTCCGAGATAGAAATTAAATGGAGGGCGAGGACCAGGACGAAGACGGAAAAGCCTTCTTCGTCCCACCTGCTCTAAGTACCTTAGATGGAAGTCGTATCTGGGCCTTGCCCACATTTTGTTTGAAAGTAGGCCCAAAAACTGGCCCAACAACCATACGGACATTTTGGGCCCAGAACTCTCCCGGTAAAACTGGGCCGAAATCACGTTTGAAGAAGGCCCAAAAACGGCCCAATAATTACTTTAGGCCCAGAAAGATAGTTCTTCTTCAACTCTTTAGCACGGTTTAGTGCAGGAGGAAATCATGAAGCCTGCAACCCGGGAACCGCGGCGAAAGCTCAACCGCGAAAACTTCGTATCTAAGGTAATTTCGCCGGCAATCTGTGGGGAAACCTGCCCAATTTGCCTCAGAGAATTGCAGGATTGTACCACCGCCGTGCTTACATCTTGTATCCACGCCTATTGCGTAGAATGCATTCGCAAATGGAGCACTTTGAAGCGGACTTGCCCTCTCTGCAACGCTCAATTCGAGTCATGGTTCTCCAAAATCAATTTCTCATCATCAAGCTTCCGCAAAGAACATTTGCCAACCTTGAATTGTGTCGATAAGCTCAATACTGGAGTCGGATCCTCCCGGATTGACAGTCGCAGGTGAGTTTTCTGATACGTCTTTTATGGCATCATGTTTTCGAATTGACATTTTCTGCTGGAATTTGAACATTGAAGCGAAGATGGAACTATATTTTCTTTGCTCTCTTCAGTTCCCGGAGAACTGCACGCAGTAGGCAGTTTCAAGCAAGAATTAGATTGAACATTGAACTTGAAGCTATATTTGTTCTCCTACTTTGATGTAGGCTTCTTCAGAGAGCGAGGAACGAATTAAATAGAGTTAGACGGTCGGAAATACCACTGACATGGCGGCGATCGTTTGGACGGCGAGGGTCAGAACCTGTACCAGCTGACGTTATTGCCCAGCGAAAACTTCAATGGCGAGCAAGGTATCTTCTACGTTTATTTCTCTGGTTGGATTTTACGGTTCTCACATTTTTTGCCCATGTTCTAGAGTTAGAGCTCGAATATTTGTTGCTAATTTTCTGTTGGGTTATGATTTGACAAAGCATATACAACCGACATATACAAGCTGTTCCATCTTCGGTCAGATGCGGTGCAGAACTGGTATGCATTTTAATCCTCTAGCAATTACGTTTATATAGAATTTCATTACCTCATATACAGCTTTGGGGGCCAATTCCTTGCTTCGAAATTGAATTGGACACTTGTTTTTTAATCAAATACATTGCAGATTGCCTACTTGCACAGTTTATAATAATTGATTTCATTTTCTCTTTGGGTGCACAATTTATAATTTCTCATTGGGTTCAATTCTGTTGATTTGGTTCTTCTAATGCTGTGTTTGTGACGTTTAAATAGAACATATCAGGAAGTCATGGAGCTAAAGAAGCAATACTAGAGAAGATTAAACCATGGATTCAGAGAGAGTTGCAAGCCATCCTTGAGGACCCAGATCCAACTATAATTGTTCATCTGGTTACCTCACTATTTGTCTCGAGACTTGAAGCTCCTTCCTCGCAGCTTAATCCCGAGGATGACTTTCTTTTGGCGCTGCATCCCTTCCTTTATGAAAAAACTGACTTGTTTTGGCATGAATTAAGGTACATGACTCATTAACTGTTGAATAATTTGATTCCTCGTCTATGATGCATCTAAAGATTTTTGGTAGCCCACACACAGAAGTAGAAGTACTAAGGGCTTGTTCACCTCTAGATTCCTTAACAATACCCAAGAATTGGAAACCAGAGATTGTGAGAGCATTAATATCTGACCCTAAGTTGAAACTCAGCTGATTATAAGTAAATTTCCAATATCGTATCTTCAACGGAAAAGGGTTATCTTTCAATCGGGTTTTTGAATCTTTTGTTTTTTTTTTGTCATATCGTGGTGTAAATGCTCCCCTTTTCCACAATTATGGCTTTACATCTTTACTATATAGCTGGAAAAGCTTTTTGTAATCCCTCTTTTGGGCCTCCTTTGTAATTTCATACATCAACGAAATTGTTTTTTTTACCAAAAAAATTTCAATATCTTTCACTCTACTCTGAACATGTCCGCAAACCTTTGTGCCTTTTGTTCCCAACTCAACTAATTCCACTAGTTCAAACTCAAGCCTAAACCAGTAAACCATTGCTTGCCTTCAACCCCCTATCAACAATTCGTATGATGGCTGTACCTATGAGAGTTTCCTGCCAACCAAACAAATGTCTTAGCTAATGAGTAATATGTCCCCATTATCGGAATAGTATTTCTGCAGTTATTTTTATTTAGAAATTTTGTTCTCAGATGTTTTGCAGGAAGTTCGTTACGCATGGAAGAGTATGATTCAGTGGTTGAATATAGAACCGTGGATTAATTGAAGAGAAGATTCTGTTTGAAGAAATATTTTGTACTCAGTACTCTCTCCTGTTGGTTGCTGTTTATTTATGAAATGAATTGACATTAATATTAAGAAAATGTTTTAGCTAGGAAGGGGTGAGAGTCGCGGCTGGGATGCAATTTTCTATTCTTACACCGAACTGGATGAAAGAACCACGTTGTAAGACTAAGACATCTCTGCTGCTGCTGAGGATTTTAAAGACGGTATTCAAGGTATCCAGGTCGGATGTGTTAGTTTGACATGTCTATCTAGGATGGAGGTGTTAGTTAACGCGTCACTACCCGCACGTCGGGTAACATTAGTGACTAAATAGTCTCCATTCGAACTACAATTCATTGGAGGAAGAAGAGAAGATTCTGTTTGTGTTTTGTATTGATTCCTCTATGCTTGTGGAGTGGTTTTTCTAACGACAGACAGATTGGAGTTGTTGCTCCAACCTCGACCGAGTCGTTTTTTGTAGCATGAAGTTGAAGAAAGGAACTTGAAGACTGACTGGTTTGAAGGTAGGGTTTTGATGGATGGATCATCCCTGTGGAATAACCCAAGAGTGTTGAAATTGGCTCATTGCTTGCTAGTAAAAATTTAGGGTTTGTTATTTTACTTATGATTTCAATAAGTTCATGTTGAGAAATTTGTGTTTGTGTCAGTTCAAAACTGATTTGTTTACATTGAATTTATGTAGCCTGTGTTTGATATTTATAATCCGAGTGAGTATATTTTTTAATTCCTTACTGTCTCGTAAATTTAACAGGTGGAGTTGTTTTGTTCATATATAACTCAATATCGAATCTATGTCTATGGATTTGCCATCAACACGAGTGAACCACTATTTTTATTATGATATTAAAATTTTGACAAAACATTTTTAAAATTCCTAATATAGACATAATATTTGTCTATATTAATTAATTTAATATTTACACAAATCAATGGTCAAATACACATTTCAAAATGGTATCATCAGAACGCAAATAATAAAACTTAGGTTTTTCAATTTTAAATTTCGTGAAGTAAAACAAATCCTATTTTCAAATTTTTGAGTTACTTTAGGCTTTATTATATAACTTTTAATTTTTATTCATTTTAGTCGTCGTTTGGTTCTTATATATACACTTTAAAAAAGTAATCGATTTGGTCTTTATTTGTAAAATTGTAACACAAATTTTATACCTAATATAAATTTATTACTACATCTCAAGAAATTTAGTAAATGAAGTATCATGCTAAATTATGATTCATGAAAATGAGATACAAGATAGTATTTAAATCTATATTAAATAACAAAGGATGTTTGTAAAAAAAAAAACAACTAAATAAAAAATAACAAAAGATGTTATAGGTTCAAATATAATATTACAAGTGAGTGGATCCTCGAAGGAAGCATGTGTTAAGGGCACGAGTCCGAACCCAACAACTCAAACTAAAAAAGCTTAAGTGTCATCAAGACGAGCTGCCCTACTCGTCCATCCTTCTTGGGCAAAGACAAGAACTCCGGGGGTGATTGCAATGAGCAAAAATCTCACTTGCCGGCCTAAACGACGAGCAAACACTCGAGTAAGTAAAAAAGTATGGTATAGCAATCTTTCCAAGCGAGCCTCTGGAATCTCCTGTAAACCCCCACGATGTGGTAAAGGGAGGATATTAGGGGAAGCATTGAGTGGAGATTCCCCTCCCTTTTCTTTTAGTAGGCATCAGTCTTCTTTATCTGACCACATTGCATCAGGGCTAGGGTTCATAAGCTCTTTCTTTCATTCATCAATAGGACCTTGGTCAGTTACTAATGGACGAAATATCTGTCGACATTCGGTAAAAGTACGGTCTTAATTTGATAGGATGGCAAGAGTATGACTCCGCTCGTCAAAGCATCCTATCTCCAGCCGTAATTCTCCATCCAACGGCATAGTTCAAATATATTGCGACATGTCCTCTCAAAATGCTCCCCTCTAATAGGAGGATTAAAATTCTTCATAAAAATATACTTACTCTCCTCTTAACTCATCCAAATTAAGTTCTAAGTTCTAACTCAGCGTTAGAGTACAGTAACAATAGCCACGGTATTAAACCTAATTTCGACACCAACCAAAGAAAAATTGGTAAAAGGAAATTCACAACAATGAGGATTTCATAAAGGAAAAAAAAAATAGAGGCTTTTGATTCGTCGCAGGCTTTGAACGTTGCACACGATTTGAAATTTGGGGAAATCCTTTGTCCAAATCCACTCGCCTGCAAGTGAGTTCATTCCACCGCCGTCCAAATTCGGCTTCGATGTCTAATTTCCTCTGCAAAACCCTAATTCGCGTTCGTCATCTCCTCACGAATTCACCATATCCAAACCTCCGCTGCGTTCAATTTCTCCATGTGAGCTACACTACTGCCGCCGTCTCAGATTCGCATTCTTTCACAGTTTCGTACCTCGTAAACTCCTGCTCATTTTCTCCTGAATCTGCTCTCTCTGCTTCAAAGCTCGTTAGCTTCGATGCCCGCGACAAACCAGATTCCGTGATCTCCTTCTTCAAGAATCGTGGTTTTTCCAATATTCACATCTCGTTGATTATCGGAAAATACCCTCGGTTACTGCTATCTGATCCGAACAAAACCCTTTTGCCTAAGCTCGAGTTTCTTTACTCCAGAGGTGCTTCGAGTTCCGAAGTCTCGAAGATTATCGTCAAGGCCCCTAAAATCTTGAGGAGAAGCGTTAATAAGCATCTGATTCCTGCTTTTGATTTTTTGAAGGGCTACCTTCAATCTAATGAGCGGACCATCGCATCTATCAAGCGGTTTCCGAGTATTATTGCTGATTTTCGTCAGAACCAATTGAATGGTTCCATTAGAATGTTGCTGGATGCCGGGGTGCCTGAGGCGAATGTCATGTACTTTCTTCTTTATCAGCCGAGAATGTTCACAATGGATCTGGACAGGTTTAGGGAGATTTTGGAAGACGTGATGAAAATGGGGTTTGATCCATTGAAGTCGAGCTTCGTTCAAGCTGTTCATGCTATACGAGCAATGAGCAAATCGACGTGGGAAAGGAAGCTCAATATTTATAAGAGATGGGGTTTGTCTGAAAAAGAGATTATTGCTGCATTTAGGAGTCATCCATGGTGTATGACACTATCAGAGGAGAAAATTATGTTGGGAATGGATTTCTTTGTCAACAAATTAGGTTGGGAATCCGCAGCAGTTGTTAAAAGTCCTGTCCTGCTTTCATTTAGTTTAAAAAAGAGAACAATTCCAAGAGCTTCTGTTCTGCTGTTTCTATTTGAGAAAGGTTTGACTAAGAAAAAATTCATGTTGGTAAAACCATACATGTATACTGAACTTCAGTTCTTGCAGAAGTTTGTTCGTCCTCACCTGGAAGAGGTTCCTCAGCTATCAAAGCTGTATCATGTAAATGTGGATGATGGGATTCATTGATTATAAATTTGGCTGCACTTTATACTGTGAGTTCCAAGTCAAGCTTTTTTTTTAGTAAAGATGGTTCATTGCTTTAATTTTGCCAAGTTAGCATGCAGTATCTGAATATATGGAGTGATAGTTTACTCTGTTTCATCATAATTTTTTCTGCAAAAGACTGATTCATCATTAGTCATAATTCTTAAGTTAACATTAAAGCTTTGCCATGATTTTTTAGTGGCCGTTCTTGTGATTTTCTGGTTGAAATTTCACTTTTTGGTCACTCAAACTACTGAATACCCAGACATTGTTGTAAAATTTAAGGATATTTTGAAAAACAGCATTTTACTTTGTTTTCAAGTGCTTTCGTAGATTGCTTGCATAGGTAATAGGGTAAGGTTATTGTGCATTAGAGAAACAGTTAAGTAAGTAGAATGATTTTCAAACCAATTTCCAAAGAGTCTATTATATTTGTTAGAACAGATTCTTGTTTGAATTAGGAGAGGATGGATGAGACACAATGGAAGGAACCTTCAAGGGAATTACAGAACTAGAAAAGGTAAGATGTTTTGGTAGCTGATAATAGTCTGGTATCGAATTTTGATGGATAACTTAGCAATAATGCACCTTTTTAAGGCTACATGCATCATTTTCCTTCATGATGAGGCTGCTAGAATTTAATGGAAAGGATCCCCGTTTGGAGATGTTATGAATTGAAATGTATATATTTATATCCAGTTCTGTCAATTAGAAATTCAGTCACATCTCGACCAAATTATCTGTTGACGGTCGGATCCTTTAGGCATGAACTTACAGGCATTTCCTTCATCCTTGAAAACTGCTATTTACCCTGGAGAACACATCCAGTGATATTTGTGTTCTGCAAATGTTTGTGGGTTGTACTCTATTTGTTTTAGGAGAAATAAAGAGGCCCATAAAAAATGCACCAACTTCGTTGCACTAGAAAACTATGCCATTGACCTCTCTTTTCAAAGGGATTATCTTGGCAAGAAGGGAAAAGGATTCATATTTGGTTCATGGAAGCTGTCCATAAAAGCCAAAAGGGGTCTTCTTCTTGCCATATTCCAAAAAAAAAAAAAAAAAACTAGGGTATATCAACATTTTATCTATAATATGTAAAGGCGGGTATGAATATGCGTTTTTTGAATGGCAACGGTTACCATACGGAAAACACAAATTCACACCCCAAGCAAATTTCAGAAGCATTCATCCCATCGAGTATTTTAAAATCTCCCCAAGCAAATCATGGGTGAAGGTGAAGCAACCTAGCTGTGATGACAACGGTCACAAGTCTTATGCCTATGTCTCTTCATAGTTCATCCCGATAAACCAATCAATTACATGATGGTCCAGTCAAACAATGAGGATGGGATACTTCTCTTTTTACAAAGTCAGGGAGATTTCTCTTTTTACAAAAATCTGTGCTAGCGCAAAGGGTCATATTCTTCGATCGACATCAATAAGCTTCTGTCTGGAAGGGAGGAAATTCAACACTTCCACCAAACCTCATTGATGTTGGGAAGCAGTACTTTTTCTTTTCTTTTCATAATATAGCCAGGATGTCAAAATCTCACTCCTGATCAAATTATATTTTCAACATAAGACCGAAGAAGGCAACAATACTTTCATATTCTAATCAATAGTTTACGTTTTTGATCCCAATTAATGACATCATCTAGGGAGGGAAATTGTCCCGAAGGCTTAATAATCACTTGCTAATCGCACAACATGATTGAAGTTAAAATGGTAAGTCATTTGAGGCGAAATCATAATGATATTTGCATTATGTTTGAATTGATACGAAAATCCTTTCAATTAGCTAGAATCCATAAAACCGAAGTCGAATACATGAAATAAAATGGGTGACCATTCATTGGATTTATGGGGTGCTGCTACAAGTAGGAGTCAATTGCCTTGGCTCTCTTAACTTCCACATTACAATGAACATTTTTCAATCCAAAAGGCAAAAAGAGAAAAAAGAAAAAAAAAATGGAATACAAAAGTCAATGACGTGTTAATAAGAAAGCACAGAATTAACAACTTTCCACGTCTTCCCAAATTCCCTCTCTGCACAAAGCTCCTTTTTTATTTCCTTTTCACGTAGGAAAGAACAGAGCTTCCTAAAAACATCCCCCATCATCATCATCATCATCATCATCTCCAAATAATCTACATTAGTAGCAGGCAAAGGCAGATAATAAACTTATAAATAATAATAAATCGAAACAGGGGAGTCGAGTCGAGAAATTCGAATGCGCTATCAAATCCCTCCCAATTTACTTTTTTTTTTTTCGGCTACTGTGGCTCCCTTTTTTCTCCACTCCACCCTAAAATCCTTCAAAAGCCAGGCGATGGAAGTTGAGAGGCTAATCCCAGTTCGTTCCAACCAAATGAAGAAGTCAAAATCCTTCCCCTTCACTAACAACTATGCAGATGATAGCGTACAATCCTCCCTCTACGCATTTTTTTTGCAGACCCCACCCTCTCTCTGGATCCTTCTTCTCTAGTGTAACCAAAGCTTTCGACTAACCAAGCAAGAACTTGAATATGTCGCTTAGCGAAATAATGCCTTCTACTCGTTTGCTGCCAGCTTCCACAATTACAAGCCGTCGAACACCTGAAAGTTCATTTATCACCCATAAGAAAGAAGATTGATTTTGGTGATTACTCGATCCATCAAGAAAGACATGATTATCTACCTGGGTTTGCTAAACGATCCATCACTTTATGCAATGAGTCAGATCGCAAACACATCTGACATCGTTGACTTCGTGGCTCGTAAAGAGAAAAAGAATCTTGTCCAAGTTGCAACGCCTGAGGAGGAATCGGATACAAAAATAAGAATGGAAATTCTGAATATTAGTTTAACAGCAAAATAGCAATCTTCCACTGTTTCTTTCATCAACAGAGTATAAATAACTTAACATGACAGGGCTAGAAAAAGATTGCATAAATATGAGATGGGAATTTTAACAATAACTACCGCATAATCAAAGCCATTTTTAAGAGTTCATAATATTACAAATTTCATTAAATAAAACAAAAGGCGAAATGTTCAAACCCACCCGAAAATAAAGACGAATAAGAAAAGGATACTTGTACAAGTTATATGCTTTAAAACAAATCCACACAATTTTCAGTGAAAATGCCACATCAAAGTGTGGATGGATAATGAAACCATTAATTTTTTTGAAACCATTAATAAGAAAGACAAATTAGAAACAGACGGGCAATTGATTTGCATGGGAAATGGGATGAAAGGGAATGGGGGACAAAACAAGTTACCTGATGAATGGTCATTTCATCAAGATTAATGTGTGTATAAGCTCTGTCCTTTGCAAGAGCTGTAATATCACTGTACAAACGAAATAGTAGTGATTTAGACATACATTCTCAATCGCATTAACCTGATAGAAGTTTATAAGATAACCAAAAAGAAATGTTGTAGTAAATAACCTCCGGCAATATACATCCAGCAACGAATCGTTGTCATCTACTATGGGTATTGAACTAACTTGAGCTGCAGAGTTGCAGAATACAACGTCAAATTAAATCAATAAAAAATTCATAAGACATATACCATAAATTCAAATGCTACATCTCATCCCTGAAAATCAGAGTGGAAGTGTGCATCCAAACGGAAAACCACATCCATAGACTACCAAATTGTCCTCTGATAGGATATCAACAAACGATCTCAAATAATAATGTTCACTTCAAATGCAACAAAAGGGAGCCCTCTAGAAGCCATTTGTACAACTTTGTTGAAGCAAAAATACCCTAAACGAAAAAACAAATCCAAAATTGGATAGAGAGAAATAACAACTTTTCTGGGGGAGAACTGTTTTCCTAGATAATATTGTTTTTATGGCTATGGCTTGTTGAAAATTGTCTCAGTCTCTGTAATTATAGTTCAACTGCTCTTTATGTTAAATGGAAAACTTTTTTTGTAACTTCCTTACTTGGGTTGAGGTTCTCCTACCCTTTTTATTTACTTCTCCTACCCTTTTTATTTACTTCTTAATACCCGTGAGTATCTAGGCCAATTGCACACACCTTGACCAATCTCACAAGATAACTGCGCTTGAGTAACACCTCAATAAGCTAACACCACTCTTCATTATTAGAAGCTTAGCGAATGTCAAACTACCCTTCCTATGTAAATCACTTTGTCAATAAAATAATTCCATATCCAAAACACACCCATTTTCTTGAAGTTAGTCTGTCCGCAAGTCCAAAAACTACACTATATGTGGTCTACTCCACACTTATCAGATCAAACAGGGAAATTAAGCACACCTCTCCTCAAAAAATATATGATCCATGAATATGTGAAAGATACCAATGTACCACAGACATAAAGCAAGTGGATACTAACTTGATCAAATAAGCAGGACAATGTAAAATTACAATCTTTTTTCATTCGTCATCTAAGCTCAAAATCTAAAACAATTACGTAACTTTTCCCCTTCATAATCTATCTGGTATTTATCATTTTGCAGCACTAGATGGGAGTGATGGATGGCCAGAAAGAGAACCAGATCTGGAAGAACCCTTTGCTAAGATCCGTTAAAAGTAATCCACAAAAGCAGTTTCCTCTATTATAAAATAAAGTACACCTATCTAAACATAACCACCAAAGTAAAACAATCCTACAGTAGAAAGTTTGAAGGCAAACCTTGAATCAGTAAGTTTAACGCTGCACTAAGTGAAGCACTAGGTCTCAACATAGCTAATGGTCGTCTGTTAGATTCTCCAATTTTTGGGACCCATGTACCAACTGGAATTGCAAAAATTGGTAGCTGAAGCACAGGCAACAGGCTAGAACAATGCCTAAAGTACCTGCAGATACCTGGAAACTAACACCCATTACTTGGTATCAAGCGAAGCTCCATTTATAAAATAAAAAACTTGGAAGACACTTACATTTTAATATTCCAGAAAGTGAAGCAAGATGCAACAATTGTGGAAATGAACCATCGTCTGCAGATGAATGAATTATGGGAACTGTAGCTACCTGATTTTGCAAAATCTTTAAAGCAACATCTTTCAAATTATCAAATGGTTCAGCCTACATGAGAAACAATAACATAGTTAACACAACCTTCTGACAGGTCGGTGAAAAAACCATTGTCCATAAAGCAGGATTTACCTGGTAAAGATTATATGAACATTATTAGTAGAAAACAATGGCAGAAAACAACTTAATGGGAGATTATATGATAGTAAACAGTGCAGTTTCACCTCTAATAAGATAATGTGACATTAGATGTTGGTTGGTTGTGCATAAGAACTTTAGTATTAGCAATTGCATTTTCTTTAATTAACAATTGAAAGTAGGAGAATGCTTCAGTTCAAATCCAGGATATAAAGCCACCTGAATACAGTTCTAGAGCTTTTAAACCCTCTGAAATCTAAAATTACGCAACTTCCAAAAAAAAACTGTAGTAGGGTTCAAGAGTTATATGCAATCTCCAGAGTAAAGTCAATACCATTGTTATAAGGGTGAATATAAATGACAAGATATTGATAACACATTCCATCTAAAAAGGCGAGTTATATAATTCAAGAATTTGTTAGTTGGCAATCTAATTTCAGCAATAGGTCAAGGCAGACTACATGCATGGACTCAAAGATGCCAAATATTACACTCACGTGTATGAACTGTCTCGATAAGAATCTTCCTTGCCCATCCATTCGACCATTTAAATATGCTTTACCCTCTTTCCAAGCAGATATGGTATGTGTTTCGAGCTCTTCCTCTGTCAGGTTTGAACCACGCTTCCCAAGCTACTATTCAAACTTAAATTAGCATATTTGTAAAAAAAAATGAAGAACTAAAAACAGATAAATGAATGAGGAACAATAGTCCTATAAGCATATTTATGATGTCAAACAAGATTAATCAAGATAATAAGATTCTATCAGTAAGATTTATATACTAATAATCTGAAAGAATTTTAGGTAAAATATTCAAAACAAAGAGAGAAATATCATCAGTAGTTTCTAATTTATCCAATTTGGGTAGAAATAAATATCATATGATCTATTAAAAAGTATATTACCAACACACAGAGAAATCACGACGGTGTACTGACTCCACCCATTTCCATATTACATAATCCAACCTTCAGTTGCTCAAACATTCGTCTAGACGAGTATTTTTGCAAATGAAATACAGATTTGATCTCAATATCTAAATTCTCAAACAACACATAAATGGAATTAACAACACTCAAAAGATTTAGTCGCTTAAATTTAAATACTGACAACAATGATGAGTACCATCATCAAAAATGATAAATCAAATACAAAGGCATCAGAGTAAGCAGGCTATAGTTACCAACTCTCATAAATCTACGTGACCAATATACCAAGAGAATTTGACATGAAGCTCATTGAAGTCACCAAAATGAAAAACTGTTAGCGAGTTAAAATGCAGATGGAAAAATTGCATCTACACATACTTCTTTTAATATTAAAATAAAATCTGAAGCACTGAGAACTCCAACAAATTGCCCCTTGCTGAAATCCCAAAGAGGAGCTGTTGGGATACCCTGTAAACAGTTAATACAGATAAGATAGAAATCCAATATCTTGAATGCCAATACAGCAAAAAATTAACAAATATAAGATAAAAATAAAATAAGGTATTTTATATGTTCCCTGCAAGCAGAGATTAATCATTGTACTAGTTTCCATCATGCCCGTAGAGAAAAGAAAAGAGAGAGGATGGGGGCGGATGGAAGAATGGGGAAAAGACATGCCTGTTCATGCAATATATGAAAAGCTTGTTTCACAGGTAAGTCAATGTCCAAAGCAACAACCTGTAGCATAATTGCACTCCTATGAGGGGATCAACAAGTAAACAGAATGAGTATCATAAAAAAGTTTAAGACGGAGTATCCAAACCTTGCCTGACTCGGGGAGCAACTCATAAACAGTGTGTGTGGACAAGAATGCAGATATGCGGTGCCGGGAGCACTGCAGGTCAGCCTCTGATATACTATGCACAGCCTCTGTCAAGCGTCCATCACTTATTCGGACCTGGATGATAACAAGAACCTCAATTTGCTAATATAAGCAGTGAGAGTGTAAATATTACACATAAATCCCAGAAAATACATCAATAAACTAATCAATAAGTACGACAAAGAAATAAATCATATGACACCTGTCATTATCCTAGAGTGCAATAAAGGAGATGAAATCTTTGGCTGGAAATAGAAGGATCAGGCATAACAAAATACAACGAGAGGATATTGTATAAAATTCTAACCAAGCGACGGAAGGCCTCATTATCCACATCCATGCTAGATCCAGGGTTCGTCTCTGGATTGGCAAGTGGAGGAGAATAACTAGGTTCTGTAGCCAAGAGAACAGTGTTCACGACCCCATATTCACCAGAAATACAAGTCTGTTGCTCATCATGCCGCCACTCTCCATCAACGAAAAATTTATACTGCATGCAAGACAATCCTTATGTGTGCACATTAGTATAACAAAACTACATAATTTTTAAAAAGTAGTAAAAATTAGTCAAATATAATATCTTCGATAAAAATTTCATCAATAGTCTTAACTCAATAGCCCAGCAGTACAATTTCTCATTGTTGGAGTACATAGTAAAGTAAAATTGCAATAATAATAATAGTGTTACCACCTGTAGCAGTGTAGATGTATAAAGATAAAAGATCAACAATATTACTTACTACAGAGAGAATAACTATGACTACAAAATCGTTAACTGAGAAAATCATTTACAAGTAGCATATTGCACAGGGCAATAAATTCAAGTTGTTTCCCTTGCATTTTGCTCTTGAGCCACTTCCATCATTTACACACAGTTGTCAACGAAGCAAAAATATCTATTTTATTTATTTCTTTCAGGAACCGGGAAGTAACATTTTTCCTTGAGCAACATCAGCTGCAACTGACCAACCCAACTGTGATCACTAAATTAATATTGAAATCACTAAACAAACATCTAAAATTATAGCAAGATTATGCAGCATACAGATACAAGTCAGCATGTTTCATTATACATCTTGAAGTTTGTAAAAAATGGCGTGAACAATTTAAAAGGTCTTATTCAACCACCAAAATCTGACCTGGTGGTATCCAGGGGTTAAGCTGTAAATAGCCTGAAAAACAGTGGGACAGCCCTCCATAGGCGTCATAGGGACGAGCTCTGACCACCTTCATCAAAAATAGAATTAAGTTTACTAAAATCGCTTGCAACGAAAAAATATGTATGCATGTCTAAATAGAAAATCCAAATTATATTGATGCGTTCCACGACAATACAATATGCAGAAAACTATGGGCAGTACAAAGGACCATGAACTTCTGCACATCACCTAGTGAAAGAACCGCTAAGAAATACACTTCTTCCCCCATATGGCCAGACAAACCGCATTGGGATTAACAACGTTCCTGCAGCTCTAGCTGTGTCCCGCACAGTATCCATACTGGAAGCAAACATCCGACGCTCAATTGATGAGAGAATTTTCCAAATGTACTCTTCAAGAAATGAGCCTTCTACCGCGTCCCCATTAATTTAAACCACAATACACTGTAAAATCAATTCGAGCAAATTACGCTACAATATGGAAATCTACAAATCTGACACCTTATACTTATTCATCCCCGAAACGAACAAGCTAGTCTCAACTCAAAAGTAATTCGCCACGCGAGGTAGGCAAAAAATAAAAGGAAGCGAAGAAACCAGATTATTCTACAACAGACTTCGGCAATAAAAAATCAGCAGCTCTTTCTGCCATTCTCTACGTAGAAGAACGGAATTGTACAAAGCAAAACAAAGAAACCCTAGCCCTAGACGAACTGGAGCAAGAACCCACCAAAGTAAGAAGCCAAACACCTCCGAATTTGAATCGCATGGAAATGCGAACCGGAAAACAAAAATTCGTAACCCTAAATCTAATCAGAGATTTTCAAAGACCAAAAAAAGAAAATGGAAAATTTAGATGAAGACAATATAGAGAGTGGGTGAGAGAATCGAAATGGAGAAGCGATATGATCGGAATCTAACTTCGAACCCTAGAACAGAGAAACGGGTTTGATAGAGATTGAGGGGAAAAATAATAATATAAATAAAAAGATATTTTAAAATTGTTATTATTAAAATCAAAATATATAATTCGAAAGCATAATTTACCGCGTCTCCACGGCATAAAACGGTGAAAAGTAACTGTAACGCTGTAAAATTTTATCAATTATTAAATAAGTAATGTTTGAGAATGCACCATAAATTTTGTTATTTTCTTGTTTTCTTAATTAAAGAATATTCTTGGCGTAAAGCATTAAAAAATGTTTTAAAACTTCTCGATATGACCTCTATTTACTGAAATGATTATCGAATTAATGATTAATTGTTGATTTTTTTAATAACCCATCAATTGATGTACTATTTACTATGTGTAATAATCATTGATTAAATGATAACTGACCCAACTTGTAAGGTTATTTATTAAAAGTAACTATGAAATCCACCATTCCATGTTTCCATGGATATTAACAAATTGATGGATTTGCTTTTAGTAATTGTTTTGTTTTTTTCGTCTCAAAAAAATATGTTATTTTATTTTGATTTTTAAATTTAACTATATCATTTTTAGAACAACAATGGACGGGTAGAAAGTTGAAATTCTTACCTTTAAAGAGGTGAGGAGTATTTTGATCAGTTTTTTCAAGTGGACCAAATACTTATACAATAGGTCAAGAATAATAGTAACTAATATCAAATTGGATTTTTTTTTCTTTTTTGTATTTCACTTCTAATTAATAACAATGGGGTGATCGATTTATCAATGGTACAATTTATTTATTGTGTGAGCTCAACTAGTTAAAGTATCTGTTTTCAACTAAAAAGTCAATGAAGCTTTTCTGGAATCTTTGATACTTTCAACTTTACGATTGTATTACAGGCTGAGCACAACATCTTTATGCACCTATTTCACATGTTAGGTGTAGCTGCCACTAACTGGTGCATTCAATGGCTCCCTCTCAGTACTATGCATAGGAACTCATGGTTATTTTGATCAATTGATCTCCCAATATGCTAATTTCAACAATTATCGTTCTTTACCTTTCTTTCTAGCTACTTAGCCTACAGTAGGTATCTGGTTCACAACTTTAGGTATTAGCATTATGGCTTTAAGTGTGTTTGTGCTACAAGTTTAATTCATTTTAGTTCGTATTATTTCCAAAAGTTCATTTTGATTCACATACTTTTAAAAAGTTGGAATTATGGTCCCTTCATTTTTATTTGTATATAATTTGTTTCAACCTCAATTTTAATATGACACCTCGATCATAAATTTTTGTTCAAATGTAGCAATAAATTTGTACTAAAAAGTCTCAACTGTCTATAAAATTTATGTCAAAATTTTGCAAATGGACCAGAGTAATTACTTTTTAAAAGTACAAAGACAAAAGTATATTGACTAAAATAACAACAGACCAATTTTTCAATCAAAATGAACTCAAAAAAAAAAAATACATGGATCAAAATAATATTTAAACTAAAAAAATAACCGTGATGTATTTTATGAGTTATTATCTCGTTTTATAGAACTTCACTGCTAAAATGTTTTGTTAAATAAGGTAAAGTTCAAATCCAAAATTAACCAAAAAGGTCAAAAAAAAAAAAAGTTGTCACAATCAAGGCCTTCAACTTCAAAATGGTGGGGGGGCAAATGGCAATATTCAGTACCTGTCCTCGATCGTATCTATGAAACTTCTGATTTGGCTTGAACTACGTTATTAAGACAAATTTTTATATTTTTTATACAATTCAATTTCGATTTTACATATAATAGCATCTTTTTAACCTTTTTCTTTAAATGTTCACATGTAAATTTATTTTCGTCAACGTTAACAAAGAAAAATAAAAAATAAAAAATTGAAGTAGATAAACTTGTGTTTGTATTAATATGTATGTATAATGATGTTTTCACGAATTTTGATTCGAATGTTGAAATGGGTTGCTGAATAAGAAATATTGAATTTTCGACTTCTGGCTTGTAAAGTTGCGATTCGAATTTTTGAAGTCTTGTAGCCTTCAAATTATTGAGTATTGTATTAGAGTCTTCAAAATCTTTATAAATTATTATTGAGTGATTGTGGACCACTGAAATTTTCTTTTTTCTTTTTTAACTAAGAGAAGAAAAACGAYTGAATAATTCGTGATAGCTCTCAATGATTCATTGTTGAGGTGACATACTCTTGTAATAGAGTATTGTATGTGACTATCTTCTTGCGCGGATCTAAGTTCGCATGAGTTTCAGTCTAATTGTCAATTAGAATGTCAGTGAACGATTTTAAGAAAAATACGTGACCTTATTTGTTTTGCTAAATTGTAAAATTAACCGTATATAAATTTGTCATTTACTTAAAACAATGGCATGATAATTGACGCATGTGGCATGACATTACAAACAAATGAAAAATGAACAAAATAAAATGTGCAATTTGATAAAAAAAATTATGCCTTCTGAATAAAAGGAACGAGAAAAAAAAAACAAATTAACAGTGATTAGTTACTTCGAGAAGGTTAATCATGGCTAGTTATTCCCGGCAAATTGACTAAAATTTATCTAAATAACAATTTTTTTACGACAAAACATATTTTTTGTCATTGAGTTTGAGGTAGGTGTCTAGGATCCTGAAGTTTTAAAATGAACACTTTTGGTTCTTCAAATTTGAGGTAGGTGTCTAATTGGTTCCTGAAGTTTCAAAATGAACATTTTTTGTCCTTAGGTTTAAAGCAGGTGTCAACTTGGTCCGAAAGTTGTAAAATGAACACTTTTGATCCATGACGTTTGAGAAATAGTTTTAAATGGTCACTCCATGTGTTCAATGTGGCACACCCATGTCACCGTTGCGCCCATCTCCCTAACACTTGCGTGCCCAACGTGGCACACATATGCCACCGTCACAATCGCATAGCTCTTCTCCACTCCGAGGGAGCGTGGCCTCCACCGTCGTACAATCCTTCTTTGTGGAAAGGGAGTGCGGGCCATGCGACCAAGTCACCCCGTCTCAATGTAAGGGAGTGCGATTGTTGATAACTCTCCAAAAGAGAGTTATTCTAGTGTTTATTTGGGTGTTTTTATGCAAGGAATTGTCAAAGTGTGTCGATGTTAGCTTTTAAATAGCTTAAATAAGATTAGAAAATAGAATCCGAGCTAAAAGTCTCAGGTCTTGAATGCTTTGACTAAATATTGCACTAAATGCTCTTATTTCTGGGGTAAATGTACAGGTTTGGAAGCAGAATACTAAACATAAAGAGAGTGAATTTTCAGAGAAGAGCAAGCAAAGCATTTTCAAGACAGGGCAGATGAAAGCTGGAGCGGAACAGAGCTGGTGCATAGGTTCACTGCGCAATAACAGCCCATACACAAGATTTTTCGTGTCCATACAAACTTCAGCTAGGTGCCCTAAAAACAGACCCGATATAAAAGGAATATTTAACCCTAGCCACCACACACAAATCCCAATAGAAGCACATTTTTTAGAGCTGAAACGACTAGGATGAGGATTATCTCCATTTTCGAGGGCAGAAAGCTGACGACATATATCGAGCTGTCATCTTCTTCTTATTCGGTTTTTCTGSTATTTCCTTGGGATGAGTTGTCTTCTTCCTTTATCCACTGTATTTTCTTTTTTATCAATGAGCTAAACCCCATTTCAGAGGAGATTCATATGTTGCAACCGATGAATGACCAACCCTTTAGCTACTCCATTTGTTTTTAAATGAAGCTGTGTTTATTTCTTATATCTTATTGAACATTGTTGGCCGCTTTGTTTTGTTTGCTAGCTTATGTATTGACTCGGGAGGGTTTATAGTTTGCCGACTTGTTTCATTTGTGATTAGTACTTTTCTATAGTATCTGTGGATGCTCAATAATGGTGTCCTATATTCATGCCTAGAAGTTGTTTTTATTGCTTGGAAACTTAGCAACGAGAGTTGTGGGTTTTCATGTTCGGGTGTTTTGGGAGGGAACAAAGTGGAGTTGGGCATTAACGAATGTTTGTAAGCTAGAGGGTAGGTTGAGAAATCTGTGAATGCATGTTGAATCTCCCCTACTTTTCCATATCTGTCAACTCCCAATTTCATATTATGTGTTGTTTCTTCTTCATGTTATCAGCTCTACGAAGTGTGTCTGCTATTGAGATTTTTACTGCTTTGTTTATTTTATTTGTTTAGTTACGATACAACATCCATATTTCTTTGTTCTTAAACTTTTGGTATCTGGGAACATCGTTTAGAATATAATCCAAAGTCCATGTGGATTCAACCTCGTTTGGTACTATAATCGGTAGTTTCATGTATGCTTGCACGTGTTATCAGCATGGTTGTATGGACGCAACAATTGTCGTGACCGTGCAACCCTTCTTTGTGCCAACGTGTGTCCCTCGCAACCGCACTATCCCTTCTCAATGTAAGGTAGCACAACTCATACGACCACGCCGTCCCTTCTCCCTTCTCCACGCTAAGGGAAAGCATCTCCCATGGGCACGCCCCTTTGCAGCCACTGTAGCCCAACCGCCACTCTAATTACTTGGAGGGAAAGAAATCCTCTCACTCACAAGCTTGTAAATATAAGGGTCCCAATCCATTTGAGGTACAATGGTACAACTCACTACACCTATATACAATTCTTTCTCTTTCTTTTTATACATTCTTACACTAATTTAAGCATCGGAGTCTATGCAAGTTACCGACATTTAGCTCACCCTTTCTTTGTGCATATCATTTTTTTATTAAATCATATGAGTCAAGATCTTGTCTTTCTCCTATTCACAAATCCGTGTGGTCAAATTTGAACCACTCAAGTCAACCAACCTCGTCAAATTACGTGTTAACACAATGTATAATTATAATTCAAAATTTATGTACCTATTCAAAATACAAATTGTTCAAGTGTTTATAGATAATTAACTTTCCCCCCTAACTTTGTAGTGTTTTGTTAAATTTTTAATGAGTGCGTTAAATAAACCAACAATATTTTCCTTTTAATTTTGATAAAATAATAGTTTTGATAATTTCTAAAAACAAATAATCAACTGCTTTTATATTTTAATTTGTCTTATTTGGAGAGTTTTTCACCCACTCCAAAGAATGAAAGTCTTTTTTATTTTGTGGTAAAAATTGGTACTGTTTTGTTATATGTTTTTAACAGTGGTAAATTTTTATTTTATGGTAAAGAAGAGTTCGAAAAAGTTCAAAGACAAATAAAAAAACACTATAAATGTGCTTATAGAGAAAAACATTTGATTAGGTTTATTTCCAAAGTGTTAACATAAAAAATAAATCATTTTCTCTTTCTCAAAATATATCGAACATATTACAAATAAACACGATCCCAAAACCATCAAAGTTAAGGACGAACATTGATTTGTAAACTTTTTTTTTAAGTCTTATTTCAGTCTAAATGTTTTCAGCGTTTTGGTTTATTTGGTATATATACTTTAAAAACATTCATTTACAGCTAACTCGAACATAGTTCAATTGGTTAAGACATATATCACCAATTAAAAAGAAAATCAAAAGTTCGAATTTGCATCCAATGTTGTTGACCTAAAAGAACGTCTATTTTAGTATCTATACTTTCAACTATAACATCTGTTTTGTTACAATGACCAATATATTGAAAAGGTAAAAGTACCTCTATGAAATACAGGTTTTAAAATGACAGGCATCAAAATTGACAAACTTGAAATTAAAATACCAAAATCAATGGTTCTGACTTGAAAAAAGTTATATTTTTCAAATTCCAACCAAGAAAAAAAAACATAGACAAAATAGTTATCAATAAAGAGAGACTTTGCTCGTTTGGGGGAAAGAAAAAACAAAGACTTTTCACTTTGAAAATGTATTTATCAAAATTATACTGAATAAATTAGGCACGAGAGAACCGATTCAAACCTTGAAGTGAATAAGGCATCTTAAAAAAATCTGAAAGATATATGATTTTCTCTCTCGTCTTGCCGTTGAAAAGAAAAAAAATCGTCAAAATGAACACAATTCAGTGGTATACCTCAAATTAAGAGGTTGTAACTTCGATTTTCCACCCAACATGTTATACTAAAAGAATGTACTAACAAAAAAATTATCAATGAGAGGCATGACTTTCCATTTTGATGATCTATTTTTGCAAAATTCTATCGAATAAACTGTACGTGAGAGAAAACCAACTAAAACCTAGCTCAAGTGAACAAAACATTTAGGCCCCTTTTATTTCAATGGTATGGTAAGCAATGGATGTGAATCAAAATCTTCCTTCATTTGATGATGTTTATTAAATTGTAGTAATGAAATCAAATTATCAAATCGAGCCTAGTTTAATTGGCAATCTATTATTTCTCTTATATGTATGTTACTAATAATTTTTCTTATAATAAAAATTTGTACCACTTTTAATGGTTGACGTGATTTTATTGTAAAATATTATAAAATTCTCTCTATATATATTTCAACTATACTTGGTTACTATTAATTAACATAAATAAAGTTTATTATTATTAAATAATATATAACAATAAAACTTAATATTAAATGACATTTGTTATAATAAAAGACTGTTTTAATTATTTATTATTCGTTAATAAGAAGTATTTACAATCAATGTAATAGAATAAATTAAAATTTATAATTATTTAATTAAAAAACATTAATATACTATTTGTAACTCACTAGAGATAAATAAAGGGCATAATAGTACAGTAATATATCTAATTTATAATTTAATTTCAGATATTTTTAGTAAACGGCGTCAAAATATTTATGATTTGAATTTCGATTTCAAAAAATTTAGGGTAAATAGCATTTCAATCCCATCCGATATTTATCTTCTACCGCACGATTAAAAGAAAATAGCGTGAGAAAATCAAATTAATTCGACAAGAAAACAAAAATGGAAAGTAAAAATGCCACGCGCCAAAATCCCACTCGTCGTCTCCGAGCAAGAGTAGGGGAAAAAAGGCGAGAAATGTGGGCTTATTAGGAAATCAAATAAGTTTTTTCAGACGGCGAACAACAGAAACCCAGACGGGGGAAGCCGGAATAATATAAGAACTTGAAAAACTACTAAAAACCCACAAAATCCAAACCCCACTTTTCTCTCCTATTATACGATCATAGATTTTTTTCCCCGCGCAGTAGTGGGAATTTTCTGCAGTTCGAGCTTCTTCAAAAATCCAGCCGATTTTTCTGTTTGGTTTAATCGGTTTTGGGGGTTTTTGGAGATTCCTTGAACATCGACAGTACGATCGCTTCGGCCGATCGTCCAGTTTCAAGGGGAAGACGATACTGATTCTGCTTCTCCGAAGAAGAAGAATAAGGGTTTGTTTGTGTTCTGGTTTCTGGTGCGAGCGAAGTGGTTCGCTGAATCTGGTTTATGGGTTTTGTTTCTTGTTTCTGATTGGAATGATGCTGGATTTTAGGGAAGATGATGATTGGAAGTAGGGTTTTGGGTTTCCCTTTTAGGGCTGGCTCTGAGAAGCCAATAATGGAGGAAGCCGAAGCTTGCTATTACAAAGAGAATGGCGATGATGTTGACCCTGACATTACTCTCTCTTACATTGTAAGGGCATTTTCCTTGAGTTACAATTTGTTTGCCCCAATGTGCCTTGTTTCTTGATTGACCCAGTGAAACAAAAACCATTCTGAACTAAATTACTTCAAATTTGGTGATTTCTTCTGTTACTTTTTTAATCCAAAAAGATTAACTTTTTTGCTTTTTGGTTCTGGTTTATAACCATTACAGTAGAGTTTCATCGAGGGGGAAAAACATGGGAACAAAGTAAAATTGACCTTATGGATACTGTAAAATTTGGGAAGAAAAGGAAATGTTGGAGGCTGGGTAAAATTGTTTGGTTCCATGAAGTTGAGTTGTTGGTCAGTTGAAATCAAATGAGATGGAACTTGAAAGTGTATAAAATCATGAGTTTTGTTTGCTTGGAAAGAATCCATTCGTGATCAGTTGAAATTAAATGAGATGGAACTCAAGAGTGTGTAAAATTTTGAGTTTTGTTTGCTAAAGGAATCAAATAAATAATTTCTCTGGGATATAATTGGCTTGGACTATACAGTTATCCCCCTGAAAAAAAGTTACTCAATTTGTTTACTACTTGTAATTATTCATAATTTCATGCTCATGTGAAGTAACTAGACTTCCCATTATTGTACTTTTTAGGACGAGAGGATTCAATGTCTTCTTGGTCATTTTCAAAAGGACTTCGAAGGTGGATTTTCAGCTGACAACTTAGGTGAGTTGCCAAGTTTTCGGATTCATAGCCACAAAATGATAGGTTGACATGGTTCTAAATTCTAATTGTTATTTTAGGGTCGAAGTTTGGTGGTTATGGCTCATTTCTGCCTACATATGAACGCCTTCCTTCCATTCGACCACATACGATAAAGCAACAAAGCCACTGCAATGCAGTGCCATCACCAGATAATGTGCCCTTGGAGGTATATGAAAACTTGTCCTATTATTTTGCCCATTATGTGTGAAAAAAAAAATTTAATGGGATAACACATTCTTATATCCAAACGAATAACTAATCCCGAATGCTTTATGTAATATGACCATAAATTTGCAGGGTTCTTTTCAAAATTTAAAAGCTCCACCACCTGAGAGGCCAGAAGCTATTTCCTCTCGCAATTCAAGAGAAACTTCTGGTAGTATCGCTGGGAGACTAGACTCGTGCTTGCCATCTACTGAAGTTACTAATAGTAATAGTTACCCTCCGAAACATGAAACTTTAAGCATATTAGGCAATCCGACGAATAACAGAACACTTAAAGTTCGAATTAAAGTTGGTTCTGACAATAATGCATTGAAAAATGCAGCAATATACAGTGGCCTTGGACTTGACGACTCTCCAATGTCATCATCAGAGAACAGCTCTGATGTAAGTGAAGGGATGCTGCCGATATCTCAAAGCCTCGCGGATGAGTTTCCAGCTAAGATAATTGAGGTGACAGTTCTTCTGATTTTCTGATTTTTTAGAAGTTCAAAATGGATCTATATGCTTACACTATAGTGTTTCTTCTTTAAACAGGAAATGACCTCTTTTGCAGTGCCTCACGGAGTATTGATATCACCTCTTCATGATAGCCTACTTTCCTTGCCAAGCAAGGAAAAACCTTTCCAAGAAACCAAACCCATGATTTCCCTTGAGGATCAAAAAGATGTTTTGGCCAAGATAGTCGGTGAGAAAACTTCAATGCAAAAAGAAAGAAACTTGGTTAAGAAGACGAGAAAGGAGGTCGGGCACAGAGAAAGGCAGGCCAATTTAAAGAACGAAGTTCATGCTTGTCTTGGCGAGGAGAAGACTACTATAATACATGGAAAATCAGATAGTGAGGCTCTTGAAGGCAAAGATTTCCCTCCTAATGAGTTGCAATGCAGACCTGTTTCCGACTCGAACCATGGCTTGCGTAATTTGAAGCTGTCTTGTAGTGCATCTGATGTTTCAATTTGCAAGAAAGAGGATAGATTAGAAGGCAGATTTAAGGAGTCGAATTTGGAGACAACATCCGGACAAGATTGTTTGAAGAGTGGTAGTAAGCTGAGAATTAAGGCTGGAAAGGCTTTGGAACAAAAGAAGACTGTCAAAATCTCTGCCTCGTTGGAAGTTCCCTCATCATTGGAAGATCAATCTGAGGGAACTATGTGCAATGCTTACTTAAAGCCACAAAATAAGAATCTTTCTCGTAAAGCTACATTACATGAAACAGATAACGACAAAGTATCTATTAAGATAGAAAAGTCTGGAACTATTGGCAAGAATAAATTGATAGTGCTACAGAATGTTTGTGGGAAAACAGCTAGTTCATTTGAGGAAGGCATCAAGATTGGAAGTGGAGCACCAAAAGGTAGAAAAGACACTGATTCTGATACTCCTGATTTTGAAAATAAAAGGCACAGGTTCAAACTACATAGCGATGAGAAAGTAGGAGCAAACAATAGGGTTGTAATTGAGAGGGCTTCAGGTGACTTGCGAAAGGTCAGAGGCCTGGATGACAGTGGAACCGAAAAGTTCAAGTATCGGAATGAAACAAAGGAAAGACAGAAGGGTAGCAGAATGGATGTTCATTTGTGTGGAGCATCTGTTAAAGATGGTCAAGGTGCTCGTCCTCTTGTCATCGACAATGACCCAGGTTCGAAGATGGTTGAACCATCAGTGGTGGTTCCTGTACACGTACAACATTGGGTATGCTGCGACAGTTGTCAGAAGTGGCGCCTTCTGCCCTTTGAATCAAAGCCAGAACAACTTCCTGAAAAATGGCTGTGTAGGATGCTCGATTGGCTGTAAGTTCGCCACTTATTCTTTGACAAGAAATAATAAGTTTTTTTTAAGATAAAATAATAGGTTAAGTTGATGATGGTTTTTTCTTTAAAAAAATTTGATTGGAATTTGATCAATGTTATTATATTATGCTTTTTAATTCCTTGAATTTCTTATTTGAGTGTTTTGCATAATGTTATCTTGCCTGTTCACTTTCTGTTGCAATCGTGTAGGCCTGGTATGAACAGGTGTGACATTGAGCAAGATGAGACAACGAGGATGTTCTATGCCTTGTACAAGCTGCCAATGCCTGAGAGTGGAGATGCTATACAGATCCATGCCAATGAACCAGCATCAGGTGATGCTATAAATCAGGGAAAAAGGAAAGAAACTTTGAAGGTAACACAAAATCCAGTTAGCAGTATTGGTCAGACACATGTCAAAAGTTCTCAGAAAAACCAGCAGCAGGAGTCCAGGAAAAGAAAAAGTCTTAATGGCTTGAGTAATCCTCAAAATCAGTTGAGAAGTTCAATAGATCAATCTTCTAGTGAACTGCACAACATGGCAGAGGGAAATAACAGGGATAAACTGAAAGAAAAATCCATTGATAGAGGTGAGTTGTTCATGAGAATTAGAATATTCAATCTTGTCTAGTAGGTACATCTGTTTGTGGATCTTCTTTTAAGTCTTCCTCTTCTACTGCAGTTAATTGTGAGCAATCAAAAAGAAAAAACAAGAAACCTGAAGAAAATCGTCTTCATTTTGAAGCTGTTAAGCACTCCAAGATGGAAGACATGTGCTCTGTTGATAATCGTCAAGACTTCAATGTGGACATTGGAAAATTGGGTTCTAGTTCAAATTCTGGATTGACAAATATGGAAGGTGGGGAAGGTATGCTGAAGCATGGCGACATTGGTTTGACGAAGCACGACAAATTCAAAACAGTGAATAAAAGGCAAATTTCATCGAAGAAACAGGGAAAACCAGCTGAAATCTCCTCTGTTGATCAAGTAAGTGGTAAAAGTGACGGTTGCACGAAGAAAAGGAAACTGAAGGATTGGCAGGATGATCAAAACTCTCATAATAGCGCACTACATGTGAAGGAAGAAAATTGTGAAGGACTGAAGAAAAAAAGAAAGTTCCATGTGTCGAATGATACCCATAAACGTAAAGGTGATTTTAACTCAAAGAGAGAAGGGGGAACTACACAGTTTTCTGCATCAGGTAGTGGGAATGATTTCACTAATGGTGTGGAAGAAATCAGCAAGGATAAGGGACTGAAAATGCAAAAGAAGATTATTTATAAACAAACATCAGTTGGTCAGGAGTCATTGAAGAGAAATTTAGGTGCTCGACAAGTTTCACATCTACCTAAAACCAAATTTGGAGTAAAAGTTTCTACTGCTGAATCGGTTTCATCATCTCCCATGAGGACATCCAGCCTTGATCTATTTGGAGGGGAAAAAGAGGATATTACCTCTAATATTCACTCCGACACCAGAAGCAAGAAAATCAAACCTTCACCTGGAGTTCAACACCATTTTGTCACTGCTGATGCTAATGCTTTTCAGCAACCTAGATTGTGCAATAATCATATAGATGACAGCATGGAACCCAGCCACAAGAAACTCAAGAAAGTATTCCCTAATAAGGAGCTTTCCACAGAGAATAAGGATCTCTTTCTGACTTCCAATGAGAAAGACAAAAGTGTCTTGTCTGATGTAGAATTAGACAAGGCAAAGGCTTCTGATGGAATTTCCAAGCATTCAAAGAAGAGCATGATACGCGAGCCAGAGGTTGATTCCTACCATGTTTCACCTTGTCCGGATGGGGTGGGTGAAATTGAACAAAATATTCCTAGAAAGCGCGGTACTAAGTTGACTAGAAAAGAGAAGATTCATGTTGGCGCTGAAGGATTCGAAACCCCTCACAATATCAAGGGCCATGATGTTGAAGACCAGAGACCAGGTACTGTAATTCAATCAAATAGAGCAGTTATAATTCAGAATAAAAGTGGTCTGAGAACTGTAGAAACGAAGGATGGAAAATCAAAATGCTCCTTGTCCTCAGGAGATGAATCCAAAGGAGAAACATTGCATCTTGGTGGTGACCCTCAACAAGTTTCTCTTATGGCGGGCGATTCTCATCAGCTTATTGTTGTTGCCCCTAAAAGCGATGATGCAGTAGAGTCGAAGACATTAAAAAACTTAGGGAATGCTGCTAACAAGAATGGAATTAGCCTTAGATATCAAACACCTGATCAACAGGGATCTAGAGAAGTTAATGCTTCAAATCCTGACAGAAAAAAATCCTCCAATCAGACTGCTTGTAATGTATTGGAAGAAACCAAATGTCTTAGAGACCATGCGGATCGCCTCAAGGTTTCCTCATTTCTGCAACTCTCTTTGAACATGGTTGCTAAGATTGGACCTGTTTGTAATCCTTACTCGTATTATTTTCTTATGTATTCTATAGCGTTACGGATACAGTTTTGAAAGTAATGAGGCTTTCTTCCAATCTGCTCTGGAGTATCTTCATGGGGCATTCCTTCTAGAGACTCATAGTAATGCAAGTGGCAAGAATGGGGATTTGACTCACATGCAGGTCTATGGTATTACAGCTGAACTGTGCAAGTAAGTGAAAATGACAGTTACGTCCCGTTTTTGTCTGTTTAAGTATTTTAATCCAACAATTGATAGTTTGTGTTCATCATCAACCATCACTTCCAATCAGCATAGTTCTTAAATTCATTCCGAAATTAATGTAATAAACTTGACTTCTACCATGGATATTTAATCATTGTGGCCTGTTGTTTTTAACTCTGCCTTTCCAATGAGCCAGCTCTAGCTCATGTTTCTTTTGTGGTCCGTGTTCTTACAACCTGTTGTTTTTTGTTAATGAAATATTGTTTTATATCCGAAATGGAAGCCTGCCGCCTACTTCAGGATAGAGTATGAACATAAATTTAGGCTATTTAGTATATCGAGGATAGCGTTCGTCATTCCTGAGTTCTGCATTGAAATCTTTACAATGTTCTCTTCTTTGATGTCTTTTGTTTCTATTTTAAAATGTTCAAGAATGTTTCACGTTGATTGATAATTGGTACCTTATTATAAACTCTCAATCATTCACAGGATCTGTGCCCATGAATACGAAAGACGTCAGGAAATGGCTGCAGCAGCTTTGGCTTATAAATGTATTGAAGTAGCATACATGAGAATAGTTTACCATAAACATACAAGTATCAATGGAGATCGCAACGAGATGCACCCATCGTTTCGTACAATTGTTCAAGGTAATAGAAAAATGTTATGTCATCGTCTTATTTTGGTAAACTGGGGGCTCAAAATTTTGCATCTTGGAAATATGCTCTCTCTCTCACTCATCATTCCAATTAATTAACATTGTGATGCTCTTTCAATGAATCCTTAGGTGAATCTCCATCTTCTTCTGCATCAGATGTTGATAACTTGAACAATCAAGCAGCAATGGATAAGGATACTATTGACAAAGTTGGTGGTTCCCATGTTGCTGGAAATCACATCGCAAATGCTGGAAGCTGCACGAGTTTTCTTTGGCTGCTCGACTCCGTAAGTACTCATTTTTTTCCCAATTCAAATAATTTGTTATCAGAATCTTAGCCTGCTGTTCTTTGTGGAACTGATGGTTCCTTTTATGGCTATTTCTTTTTACAAATATAAATTTTGAAAGCAAACATCTGGATCATTTCGTGTTGCAGACACGCGATATTAATTTAGCCATGGAGGCCGTGAAAAAATCTCGAAATGCATTTGCGGCAGCTGGTTCACATGTTAGTGATGCAAAGAATGTGACTCATCTTGCATCGGTTAAAAAGGCAATTGATTTCAGCTTCCAAGATGTGGAGGAACTCATACAGTTGGTTCGGGTTGCTTTGAAGACGATAACTCACTCGGTTTCTGGCAGTGGTAGAGATTAGGTCAACCATGTAAATAGTTATTTTTCTTGGATTATTCTTCCAAGGGGGTGATCAGTTGAGAAAGCTGAGGAAACTTGACTGCAACCCTAAACTGGTTTTGGTAGCTTTTAGGATGTCGACCGTTGCAGAATCGACTTACACAGTTCGCTTCTTACCGATAGTTCTGTACAAAAGTGAGATCGATTAGGAAATTCAAAATGTGTATTTTTAAGTTATTGAGCTGAGGATTTTTTTTTTTTTTTTTTTTGGTCCTTTTGTTTTCCTTCACCCTCTTGAAGGTCATGTAAAGGCTTCGTGATATCTTAGCTCCTAAAAGTGGAGCTCAAGTAAAAAAAAAGAGAAAAAAAGAAAAGAAAAAGAAGTTGCATTTCATTAGGCAACCATATTGAAGTGTTCAAATAATAATGTAGTGAGTGATGGCTAAAAATCCTCTCTTTTTCTCTCTCCTTCTGCCTCTGTTCATTAAACAGCTGAAGATAGAATTCCGTGTTGGGTTTGTTCATATAGGTTCTATGGTTATGAGAATTGAATTTTGGCGAAGTGAAACGCTTGTGTCTTTTTTGGTTAAAAAATACATTTGGTCGTAATAAAAAAATATATTTATTCATCAAATTTTAGTTTGTAACAATCTAGTTAATTACTTTTAAGTTCGTCACAATTTAGTTTTTACGTAATACTTTAGTTCTTCTAGTTTAGAATTTGTAATAATTTAATTATTGTTGTGAAAATTCTCATCAACCTATAAATAAAAAATCTAATTAAATTTTAACAATATTTTTTCTAGTTCTTTATGAACTTTAATTTCCAAGGACTAAATTAGTAAATTGTTATCAATATTAGTTCATAGGCTAAATTAAATGAATGTAGGACCAAATGTTTTTTTATTATTTTATTTTTTTAAACCAAGCTTTGAGAAATGAGAACATATACAAGGGCAATTTTACAATTTGCGTAAGTTCGTGAAGATCTTGCTTCAAAGTTTAGAGATCTACTCGTATCTAAGTTCAAGGATTAAACTCGTTAACCTTTCAAAGTTCTGTAGTGGAGTTTGTTTGTTTCCAAACCAATTAACAAGAACATAACTCAATTGGTCAAGGCACTTCCTTTAAAGGTTGGGATTCGCATCTCTGCTCGTGGAATAAAACAAAACAAGTAAACTGTGTTTAAACGAAATTACCAGAAATCATTGCAAGTGCAACAACCACCTGTGAAATGATGAAATCTGTTGACATCTCTAACTACAAAGTCCCTCTCCACAATCTCACTTATAAGCTTGAAAGCCTCATGACAGTCACTGCACATTCTCAAGTTCTTCATTATTCTTATGGTGATTCCTTTGGGTATGCTAATCAAACCAAATCCCAATGCCAATCTCTCGCTATGCAATCCAACTGCTTCTTCCTCTGCCTCCTCCTCTACATCAACAAATACCAAACCTTTGCTTCCTCTTCCATAACCTCGATCCTTCATTTTCCGCTCCAACTCTCGCAGTAAACACAACACCTCCTTGCTGTGTGGGCAAGACTCTACGTCCCCAGCATAGAATACATAAGTCAAATTCTTTATCTCGAGCCAACTACAGCCTGGTTCCTTATTGATTCCAGTATGCTTCATTTCAACTCGGAGTCGGTGAGCCTTCTCCATATCCCCAGCCGATGCATAGGCGTTCGACAATGTGACGTATGCACCTGCAACTTGTTGATTGGAATTGACTAGTCGCTGACAGGCTTCAACTGCAATATCTACCCTCCCATGGTACCTACTAGCCGAAAGCAGCGCTCCCCACAATAATGCCTCGTCGTCGGGCTCTACCTCCATCGATTTCGCTAGTTGGTAAGCTCTATCGAGCTGCCCAACTCGAGCTAGCATGTCGACAACACACGTATAATGCTTAGACTCGGGCATTATGCCATGTCTCTCATACATGGAAGTCAAATAACTAAGGCCCTCATCAAGAAGCCCTGAATGGCTACAAGCATACAAAACTCCAACAAAAGTGACATGGTTAGGCTTCAATCCTTTTCTCACCATTTCTTCAAATAGTTGAAGGGACTGTCTCCCAAGTCCATATTTTGCTCTACTCACAATCATAGAAGTATAGGGAATAACAGAGGGGTTTAAAATTCTACTAAAGACCTTATCAGAACAATTAAGACTCCCACATTTAGCATACATATCGACCAACACACTAGAAATTACATCGTTCGAATCATGGCCGAGACGGATCACCGCACCGTGCACGACTCTTCCCAAAACCAGCCTACCCAAGCTTGCACAAGCACTGATTGCACTAGCTAACATGAAATGATTTGGATGTTCATAATTCAAACTACTGAATTCCCTAAATAGTTTCAAGGCATCATCACCATGTGCATTCTGAGCATAAGTAGCAATCATGGAAGTCCAAGAAACAATGTTCTTACAAGCCATAGAATCGAAGACTCTCCGAGCTCGAACAACATCATTGCACTTACCATACATATCGATAAGCGAAGAACACACCACAACATTACCTCCATAGCCAGAAATCTCAACATATGCGTGGAACTTTTTGCCCTCTCTCAAATTTGAGAGGATCGAACAGGCCTTAATCGCGGTCGCGAAAGTGAAGTCGTTCGGCACGACCGGACTTCTCGACATCTCCCCGAATAGTGAGAGAGCGGTACTCGGCTGGCAAGCGTCGATGTAACCGGCCATGAGAGAGGTCCATGAGACGACATTTGGGGTGGGCATTTCATCGAACAGGTGGTGTGCGATTGAAACTCTGCGCAATCTGACATAGCAATTGATGAGATGGTTGACGGGGAGAGTTTGGGTTAAGAATCCAAGCTTTAGAGCTATGGGGTGGGCGGAGGTTGCAGAAATCAAATCGTTGCAATTTCGAAGGTGGCGACTGAAATTTGCGATCGTTTGAAAAGATAACCGTTCGTTTTCGCGGGAAAGACGAGGCCTTGTGAGGGCAAAATGGATATTTGGTTTCAACATCAACAGAATTCTCGGAGGAGTTGCCTTTTGAACGATTTGAAATTGAAACTAATATTTTTGTTTCGGAATCAAAGAATTAATTATGTTTTTAATCATAGAATGAAATTAAATGGTGGTACTAATAATTTCATTCCTCTCCTGCAATTTAATGAATTTCCAAAATTTGGAATGACTGTTCTAATAATTTCATTCCTCTCTTACAATTTAATTAATCTTATTTTTCATTCTTTGTTTACTACCTCCCATGTTTTTTCAATAATTACTTTACAATTTCTGCATTTTTTTAGATCTATAATTTTTTATTAATTATTTTATCATTTTACTTTTTTATTTATATTACTAAATATATTTCTTCTAATAAAAAAAATTATATAACTTTTCTTAGCTAGTGTGATTTTATTATAAAATTCTTATAAATTTTTATTTAATTTATCAATTTAATTTTACTTTGTTATGGTTAACAAGATACGACTTATTTATCGGTCTGAACAAGATACGACTTATAAATGTGATATTCCGTATATTGTAGAGTTCTTTACCTTATCAATTCAATTTTTAATTCTGGGTCATTGAGATTCATGGACAATACGGATTAATATTTCAAGGATAGATATTACCCCTCCTTTTCCTAGTTCAACTATATTGAAATATATTCGAGATCTGTCATGAGTGATCAAAGACAGTAGTATATATAGTCGTTCTCTAATACAATAACTTACAAACCAACATGAGTTTAGCTCAGCAATAATTAATATATGTTTCTAATCAAGATCATGATCGATTCATGCCGTTTGATGCTCCCCAACTTAAAATTTAAAATTTAAATACTATTTTGATCCTGTACTCTCCACCTTGGTTCATCTTGGTACTTATACCTTCAAAATGTTCATTTTAATCTATATTATGAAATGTATCAAACTTGAAAGTATGACCCACTAAATTTCATTCAAGTTGTCGTCAAACTTTGCATTTTTTTCCCCTAAAGGTAGAATATTTAGTCTTTCAGAAAAACAGACGGTAAAGTAGTAAATAAAAATTTTGTTTAAGAAACTAAAATATAAATTTTTATCTCAAACTTATTATCTTTTCAATATATTCCCAATACTCCTCCATTTATCTGGTCCATCAATCTATACTACATACTTATTTTAGAAAATATTTAAAAAAAATCTTTAAAAAAATTGTATAAGTCAACTGTGTCAAATAAATATTTGAGTGAACAATAGTCATATATCAAAATTTAATGTATATAATTTTGCTTCTTAGGCCCGTTAAAAKAATTTTGCCTTAGGCTCTATGTTATTTGAGCCAATGTCGTATACAAGTAATCTGAAGTTTCAAAATAGGGACAAAAAAACAATCGTGGAAAGTGTTCTAAACGCACAGAACAATAATAGGAGAATTTATATAAAATTAACAATCAAAAAACAAAAAATTTACAAATTTCCACTAAGATCAACAAAAATCCAACATAATATAGTCTCTTCGTATATAATCAGACCATCATACAATCCAAAGTGTACTCATCTTAGAGAAATTAATTTTCCTTGATAAATATCCGTGTAGATAGCTGATGAGTATAGACAAATGATCGCCTAAGGTCTCATAATTCTAAAGGTGTCTATTTTCTACTTATACCACAAATTATTTTAGGCCAGTCCGGTTCATAATAAAAATAACAAAAGTTTCATAATATAATATAAATAAATATTGATAACTATAAAGATGACATGATTAAGATATTTAAAATAATAAATAAATATTATGTTAAAAGAAATTAAAGTAAAATATTAATTTTGATCTCCGACCTAATCTTTTCCAATATATTCTCAACCTTCATCAATTTATCTTATCCATCCGATTTATACTACATGAAAAAAAACTATTTCAAAATATAAAAAAGTGATCATATAGCATAATTCAGTGGAACCATCTCAAAATCATAAAGATTGAGCTCCTCCCAATTTTGCTTGGGTTATGGTATTATAGCAAAATCAATTAAAATAGACCTTTAAAAAATCTTTATATTTTACTTAAGTACTTTTTATTCTTTCTCCATTTTCATTTTCATTTTATATATTTTAAAGTCTAATTCGTTACTTCAGATAATAAAATAATGCATATTAAATATGATGCTTATAAAAATGTTAGTAAAATTAACCATATTTGAAAATTTAACGAAACATTTTAGTAAAATCAGATTATCAAAATTTATGTATATAATTTGGCATTTTCCGGCCTTAAAAAAAATTGGACTCAGGCCTATATTATTTGAGTCGAAAACTAATACTGAGAAGTGTTTTAAACAAGCAGAACAATAATAGGAGGATATGTATCTAAATTTCCAGAGACATTTTTCACCTGATGCTGCTAGTGTTCAAAATTAACAATCGAAAAGCAACAGATGTACAAATTTCAACTAAGATCAACAAAAGTCCAAGACAACGTCGTATTGTAATACAGTCCGCTCATATATAATCGGACCACCATATTATATATATAAAAATAACTAAAATCTTTTTCCGCCCTCCCAAAAGTGTCAGTACCACACACAACCTTAACAACAAGGCTTGCTCTCACCTCCTTCGGATGGGCAAAATGTACAACCACCTTTTTTCTCATCAGATCAGCTCCTGGTTTCAAGATTTCAGGAAAAAACCGGCACACGAATTACAGAGGGCACGTGCTCGAGCTGCTTCCACCACGAGCCTTTCATGCTATCTTGAATAGCACCACCACCCACCACCCTCACCCATGGAAAAAGCAAGATCAAGCCAAGTACCTAAACAAGTGGGGATTGTCTTTGTCTCTCTCTAGATAGTCCCGGGTGATCAGATCTTCGATTCTCTTCTTTATCGCCTTGAAATCGGGCTGCACATGGTATTCGTATTTCAATACACTATGAAGCTGAGAAAGAAGCATCATTCACACGGGAGTCAAATAAGAGACGTGCTACACTAACCTTGAACATACGACCCAACTGCTCGACGCACTCCATCACCAACTGCTGGTGTCCCAAAACCTTCCGACTCTTCATTATCCGCACGATCGAGGCATCAATAGCGTATCTTCGATCCTTGTCAACATCTTCAATTACTTTCTTCTTCTCATCCACAGGAGGAAGAGGGATCTACATGATAACAAAATGGAATGACGCCACATTCCCCAGCCAAACAGTATAAACAAAAGATGCGAGTCCAGTACCTTTATTCTCCTCATTTTGTCGGTGAATTTTGCATTGAACTCAAAATGGTCGTTGGGAGAGATGGTCTTTGTATTTGGCTCCTTGTTAAGAATTTTATACTTGGCACATGACAATGAGTGCAGTAGTCTAACAACATCGTCATCGCTCAAGTTTAATTGCGTCATGATTTCGGAGTAACCCAATCTATCTGAGGAATTGAATAGCAGCAGAGCAGAAGCCTACATTTAAATAATAGAACAAACTTAGCAAATAAGAGAACTAGTACCCACAAAAAAGTTTATCACCAACAACAACATTCTTGTGGCCAAATCACCTGATAAGTCGTCACAATCAGCTCCATTATTTTCGGTTCAAATTTTCCGCTGATGTTACAAGTTCCCAAGGAGTAAATCCACGTAAGTTTTCTATGCTTTGTTTTGGTTTGATAAAACTCTCTGAAAACTTCAACACACTTCACCTGAAGCAAAGACACAAGAATTTTCAAGAAGGCACAATTGGTCATACAAAACCATCGCATATGACATGATTCCGGATAATCATCGAGACCTATTGCTCATCTCAAAATATTAACAAAAACTAATGCCTACCATCTCTGCCGGCAGGTTAAGGTCAAAAGACTTGTAACTTGGCCAAAAACCAGTGGTCAAAACAGTAACAGTCAAGTCGATTCCCGGACTAGCTTGTGGATTATTGCTCAAGTACTCCTCGAAACTAGTTTGGTTCTCCCTTGCCAGAGTCAAATCAGTGACCTAAACATATGGCTAGAATATTAGCAATTCATTGTTCATAAATTATTTCACGCAATTATTTCAACTTTTTTTTAATAGATGATGATAGTTATTTAAATGTATCACAATTTATTGATCTTGTATAAAACTTACTGCAAAAATTGAGATCGTTTAAAATTTTTAGTAGAAAATTTTAGTGGTAGATTTGTGCTTACCATCCCCTCCATCTTAGAAGTGAACTGGCCACCACATTGTTGCTTCAATTTGGTCAATATACTTCTCTCGTGGTCATCATTGGCACTCTTGTCGAAGAGAAGCCTTCGAGCAAGTTTTTTTCTGCCACCAGTTGCATAAATAAGTTGTTTCAAGATAAACTAAAAAAATAATTAACTGGATCGCTCATATCAAGGCCATTAAAATAATAATAAATAAATAAATCTGTAAGAGCATCCTACTTTCTCAAAGTACCAATACTCACCTGTAGAATTCAGCAAACAGATCTTTGTCGCAGATATAAGCAAGCAACTTCACTACCTGAATAAGAATATTTAAATCATATGAACTCCAAAGTTGCAACACTAAATGAACATCAAATTAATAATAAATAGAAAAATACCTTCTCAAGTGTCTCCTCAATTGCTTCATCACTCAACTTCTCACTTCCACCTTTCTTAAGGATGTTATCACAAAAGGTGGCAAGTAATTCTGCACTAGAACTTCCAGCAACACCCTTATTGCAAAAGACTTCAAAAGCTTCCTTGAGAGCCTGCACAAAAACACACTTCAAATGTGCACAAAAGCATAGTGATATTAAGAATTTCACTGGATGTACTGAAGTTGAAGTCACGTACCTTGTGAAATAGTGTGTGGTTTTGGAAACAATCATTCACATAAGCCAAGTACTTGTCGTGAAGCTCAATCACTTTTCTTACAAAAACCTGAAATCAAACATCTCTCTCAACAATCATTCAAAAAAAAGACTTGAAAAAGGGTATAATCTAGAAGTTTGAAAGTCAAAAGGCACACCTGTTCCTGCAGACCAACTATGTCCTTTTTCTCGGCCTAACGAGGTAAAGAAAGGGCAGAGATAAAACAAAGAGTCATTATGAGCAGTAACGAACCTTCTCCAAAAATATTATGATGGGTAAAGAGAAAAAAGGGACAATTCTAAAATAAAGCTTTTTATCCCAAATTCATTTCCACATATAAAAAGAAAAACAAAAGAAAGCAAAAGCACCTCACAACAATCTCACGGAAAAAAGGTAAGCCACATCCACAATAATTTCCTTTCTGCCTATTTGTTAAAAAATATGTACAAGCAAAATTTGATTATTAAAACCAATTTACAACTCACAAGCCCTAGCATAAAAGAGATAAAGGTTAATATTGCACCTTTACAGTCTCTCAGGGAAAAATCACAACTGAGTGGTTGCATATTATCCAATAAGATAAATTAAGAAATCAAGGTTATAAAAAAACTTCTAAAAGCAAACTAATTGAGATAGAAACCTTCTTGTTACTGGCAGCATCTTCTGCCTGTTTGACCAATGCTGTTCCTTCAGCAGTGACATGCTGCATAAATATTACAGAAAAAATATATCTTTAAAGAAAAAGTAGATTGGAAATGGAACATGAGCTAATACATAATACCGTTCCAAGCCAAAAACAAAAATATATATATATAGAGAAAAGTATAAATGCAGACTGCCAACCTGCTTAAATATGTTGGAAACTGGGTCCAATCCCTTGGGTATTTTGGAGAAGAGACGAAACATCCTTGACAAATCTTCCACCTAAAAATATCCACGTCCCCCAAAGCCCAAAAAGATCAAGAAAAGGGAAAATGAAGACAACAGGAAACAAAAAATACCAAGGAAGCACCACCATTATTCATAGTTAGTACCTTGTCGTCTCTAAGCAATGCATGGCATCCTGAATGCTCTTTCTCCAGAAGTTGAGTAGCATAAACAGACAACAGTTCATGTTGAACTTTCTACAAGAATAAAAACTAGAATAATCAAAAATGGAAGGAAGGGGGGGAGGGATTATACAGAAGAAGTGGATATATCAGCAAAAGTCAACCACAAACCTCCAATAACTTAGGCTCGCTACTAGAGTGCAAATAGTGAGAAACTCTATCTTTTTCTCGTTTCAAGCATTCCTCAGCCTATAAAATCAGTAAGAAACCATTTCTATGCATTAGGAAAATGTAGTAGTTCAACTAATTTTAAAAAACACGCTAAAATATTACTTTTAGCATATAATCGGGACAAGAATCTTCTAGGATCCAATTTGAAGCCTTCCTAGAGTAATAAGCAGCAGTATCATTAAGCATTGCAGCTTCAAAGTCATTGTCATAGTAATCCATTTGCCCCATCCCAATCTCAACAAAAATATCCAAAACATTCTTTAATAGAGCTCGGTCAATCTGCTCTCCTTCACGTTCTTGATCAATCTGATTTACAAGACCATTGTTATTAAGCACATTTAAATCTCAAAGGTCATGCTGAGCTGTTGGAATAAAAGAAGAGGGAGAGGGGGGAAAACATACCAATGAAATTACAGCGTCTCTCACATTACTGTTTAGCTCTTTGTACACCTGAGATAAGTAGAGATTACTATTTAAACTAAAATTCATGTATTATATTCGAATTAGTCAAACTGCATTCAGACTAAATGAATGTATTAGAAAATGCAAGTATGCAAGAAGTTCAGGCTCTGCCTTTAGGATGAAGCCACAAGTCCAAACTTGCAACATACCAATTCTCGAAAGCAAGTGAGTCCAACTTCATTGAGGGGTGGAAGTGACCTTCGAGCAATGAAGTATCGATCGAGATAGTGAAAGAATCGAGAAAGCCACCTCACCATGACTTTGTGGTTGGTCCACCTTTTGACAAGTTCCCTCAACATGAACTCATCATGCTTCTCCCTCAGGGATGGTAAGACCTAAGTTCACCACAATTAACAAATAGCACGTGTTATGGTCAAAATAATTATAATTTCGATGCTATCATCAATTAATTCTTTAAAAGAGAAAGAGCCAACAATATAAATAACATTGAAGGAAGAAAAATAATCTTTAGAAATGCATACACATGTCCATGCATAAAGTTTTCCAAAAGAAGGCATGCACGGCAAGCATTTCAAAACAACACCATGCAATAAAATTTGCAGACGTACATCAATTGGTGGTCTGATAAAGGAGATAAATTTTATTATGAGGTATTGTATTAAAAAATCAATGTAAAATGCCCATAGGGTCGCAACCTCCAATACTAAGAAATGTGCAAGTTGAATTTGTGACAATTGAATTACAATTATAATGATGTTTGCATGATCAGTCTGTGGTATTACGCATGGCATAAGCTGTGTGATTTCGATATAAACCACAACAATTTCCAATCGGAGCAGCTTTTAGAAAGGCCCCTTGACTTTGAAATGGTCTCTACTCCGTTTCTGAACTTTCCACTTATTTTCATTTAAATAATAAATGATAAAATAAGTTCGAGTCGTTGATAAGAATATGTATCAGGTCGTATGAGATGGATTAGATGAACTTGTTTCTCACCATGGAAGTGATGTACTCTTCAAAAGATTCGCGATATTTATCATAAAGCTGCTGGGAGTAATCATGCGGAGGCTTTTGGGTGCACATGTTATATATGGTCCTACAAACAAAAGTCAGACGACAATTAAGCCGACCATCATAAGAGTACTGACCAACAATATGCATAAAACCGAACAAGAAACTTTAAGCAACACAAGAAATAGTACGTGTAAAGCATCATGTAGTCCTCGGAGCTAAACTGAGGCTCAGGCAAACCCTCTAGAATGTTCTTCAATTTTGTGATCCCCTTCTGCATAAATTCCCATCCTTGCTCTAAGTCAATAGTCTTCCGCTCACCCATTGTCATGTCGACAGAAATCCTCCTTACCGAAGACTAAATAAATAAAAACCTGCAGATCATAAAACCAGAGTTCGAAGTTAGCATTCGTGCCAGAAAGAAAACCCTAACTTGATAATAGACCCATTTATCGGGCCCTATCCAGGAACAAAACGAGAATCAAAAGTAATGCTGCGTCTACATTAATATAAGCATAAAAACTAGAAGCTCCAAGAATCGTAAACGAATTCGAGATTAAACAAGCTCCTCCAAAATCCAATATGTCATCGTCATTCATCCATTAACATAGACAAACCTCGTCAACGAAAATTCAAAACACATAGAGAAACTGAACAAGGGCCTCGAAGAACCAAAATTCAAAGTGGAAACAAACAATAAGAAAATAAAATCATCCTAATGATCTAAAGGTAGATCCGAAATCACACAAAAAGCACAACGAAAAGGCATCATCAGAGGAAGAAAAAGGCACCTAATACGGTCTCGTCGAAGAAACCCTAATCAAGAATCAAAACCCCTACATACGATGACGGAGGAAGAGGAGAAACGACGGAGCTCCGCCGGAAATCGTCGACGGCGAAAGAGCGATAAATGCGAGAGCTGTCGGGAGAGGGCGAAGACTCGAGCCCCGTTGGATGGGAAGTGAATGAGACCCCCTTCCGTGTTGAGGATTTTTTTTTTCCTTTTTACCAATTTTAATTCTTCTGATTTCCGTCGTCCGTCGTCTTCGTCGTGGATTTTAAATTACTTTTCTTGCAAGAAAGGGCTTCAACTCCGTTCTTTTGGGTTTTTCGCCCCTATAGACTTTAAAATTTGTGGTTCGTGCCCAATGTTTGTGGCATGGACATAAATACACACCATCTGGCATTTAATATCGGGATGCGTCAATTCTGTTTTTTTTCCTTTTTTTTTTTTGGCTGTCTCAATCGTCCTAAAATGTAATTATTAATAAATTTTGGAAAAGGTATAATACTGCAAACTTATGTGCTAACATTTTAAATAACAAAACTTTCGTAATTAGTGGTTTCATGACTATTCGTTGGAGGTTAAAAAACATTTTTGGTATCGATATTTTTGTTGGAGTAACGATTTAGTCCTTAAACTTTAGATCGTAATGATGTAGTCCATGTATTTTTTTAAATTGTTAACAATTTAGTCCATAAATTTCAATATTTAACAATTTAGAGTTACCATTTAGTCCACGAAAATTTTTTTATTAAATTTTTATATATGTAAATCAATAACTCAATGGAGATAAATGTATTTATAAATTACAAATACTATTATTATAAGATAAAATCTAACACTTAATTTTGATAAGATTTTTTTATGTTAGAGACTAGATTGTTACAAATTTTAAATGATAGATACTAAATTGGTACATAATAAAGTCTAGATTCTAAATTACTATGAATTTGAGAGTAGAAATACTAAATCATTAAAAATAAAAGTTCAATGATTAAATCCCTACTTTATTAAAAGTACCATGACAAAATGTTTTTTAACGTTTTTATAAAAGGAGATTCAAATCTGCGACCTTTTAAAATTATAAAATTATTTCATCTATGCTCATCTCGGTAAAATTAATATTATTCTCACAATTTTTTCTATATATAATTAATAAGTTAGCATTTTCTACAATTAAGTTGTCACGTAAACAAATTTTTTAGTACAAAGGTGGATTGATAATTGAATCCATGATATCTAAAGAAGGAGCAAAATATTTCAATTGCGGAAATAAATTAGTATTGACATCACGTCAACAACTTAATAGTGGATGTTAAGTCACTCTACGATATGCGATATGCGTACATGTGATAAATGTCAATTAAAAATTATAAAATCTAAATTAAATAACCAAAATCAATATCCAAAATCAAGAGATTGGCTAAATGGACTTAAAACTAACTTCTTCATTTTTCTTTTTGAAATTGTGTACTCTCAATTTTATTATTATAATTCGCTAGAAAATAGTAGAATTGTAAAAATAAAATTTATCTTAAGCTTTGGAAGGATTGGAGTGTGATTGTTGGAAAATTGGGATACCTAACGTGCAAAGTGACCCCATCCCCACACTCTAAATAACCCAAATATTAATATTTTGTACTCTTTGTTTGTCCATTGTCTTTAGGCGGTGTGATCCACTTCTTTCGTATCATTTGCAGAAAATAAAAACATAAAAAACTACTTATTGTGTAAATAATAATAATAATAATAATTTAAGTCGGTAGGTTGCAGTAATTATTCAAGTTTGGTTGCTCCCCAGATTTATAGAGCGTTTGGGTCATGAGTAATTTGTCTACTCTGGTATTTGATTTTAAGGTAATTCATCCAACTTTTCCTTAAGTTGAATCATCTATATGATTGAATTCACGTGACTGGAGACTCGATTGTCCATATACTTGACTTGTCACGTACTGCTAAACATTATACATATCATTATACTTAATTGCTTAAGGTTTTTATGGTGGGTTGATCTATAGTATAATCCTTAATTCATACCATCAGCTTGTCATATACGCATTGAATTAGATTGTCATATTTACATTGAATTGGATGAGTGAACAACAATTACTTGTTATGTATAAATTTGAAAGTTCATTAACCCGGCTATTGTAAACTTTTTAAAGTATAATGAATAAATAGACACAATAAATGCCAATCCAAACAGTTAAGGTGTCAAGTGAGCACACCTTAGTAGTAATTGACATATGTTTCAAACTAATAAATTGTAAATTTGAGCCCTCATCTCAAGTCGGAGGACCTCCGTGTATATATATATATATATATATATATATAAACAAAACCATGAAAAATTGAGAGATAAGTCATAAAATTTTAAATATATCATTAAGCTATGCTCGCTTTGACCACAACTCTCGTAATTGAACTTATCATTTGATTGACTTAATATTTAGAGTTCTCAATAAATATTATTTCTTTTTCATTTTTTCCTCGTGTGTACCACTCCCCCTGTGTAGCATTCACTATTATTTAGCTACATGATTATTCATTGGAATGAAGTTAAAAAGTCTCAAGGATTTTTTTTCTTTTTTTTTCTCTGCATTTAATTATTAATGTTGTTATATATGACAATATATAGCAACGTACCATAGTTAATAAATGATTTCTTTAAAATGTATAGTTAATAAAGGGTTGATCTACTTAGATACATCTAAATATAATTTAAATGATAAAATAGATATCACTAACTAAATGTTACAAATTTGAATCTTCACCTTCTAGATATTGTTCAACTAAAAAAACCATAACCAATAAAATATACGAAATTGATCTATGCTCTCAAATTTCTTCAACAAACATATACGAAAAGGAAAATAATATAATGAATGGTTGAATCCAATTTGAGCTTTAATGGTCTAATATAATTGTAATTTTCTGCCAATGCAATCTTAGTTCAACGGTCAAGAGATTCAACTAAAAGAGTTTAAATTGCAATTTTATAGCTCACAAATAATTGATTATATTTTCTCAAAAAAAAAAAATCGATCTTATACATGTGGTTTAATTATTTAAAACAGTCCCCCTCAAAACTGATGCGACATAACTTCCACAATGGGAGCTGTTTGTACTTATACGAAAATAATAATAAATAAATAAATGATTAGACATTGGTTTATGATATCAAACCAAGTCACATCACGATACATATACATCTTTTACAACTTAACAAATTACACCAATAAAAAGCAATAAATTTTATTGAAGTAATTTTAATTCCTAAAATTTAGTAGGTATAATTTTAATTCTTAGTATAATGAACTTTTAATTTTTTAAAAAAATTTAACCTACATTTTTCTAAAAATTTTAATTAATCATTTATCTTTTAAAATTTTTTAATTTACCATCATACTTTCAATAAATGATATTAATATTATTCGAGGATGAAAACTAAAACCTAGTCAATATAGTTCTTAATTACGAGCAATTTAGAAAAAAAAAAATTATGGTAGAGAAGAATATCTAATTTCTTTGTCGAACTTCTAATAAGCTGACATAATTAAACTTGACTCCTTTATTAAAGTAGTCTAATTTATTATTTAAATATATACCAACTAGAGCATTGTTATTGTGTCATGTTAAGTCAGGTAATGATTAAATTTAAAACATAATAACTAACCTTTTGAACGATAGAGAGTAAATTAACAAATATTGAAACATTTATTTTCCAAAAAAAAGTAGAATTATTATCCAAAACCTTTTTCTTTTACCAAAGAAAAAGCTTTTGTTCGCTTAATTTTTTATTGAAAGAGAGAAACTATTTTCGAAACAGAACAACCCCTGGCCGGCGCCGGCGGCTCATCAAGCTCGAATAAAATTTACCGAAACGGCGTCGTTCGGATTCATTACCCACCGTAAACGGCGTCGTTCTTCAGATTTATTTACCTTCTGTTCGTCTTCTTCTTGCTCCCTATACTTACAGAGGTACCTTCTCAAAGGTCCGGCGAAATCGTCGAATCCTAGGGATTCCAGAGCCGAGCACAGGTCATCTCCGGTCACCGTCCGGCGGGCGTCCCTCCGGCATTTTTCCGACGCCTCGCCGGTGACGAAACCGATGAACTCCGACGCGCATTCCTGCATCGTTTCCTTCGCTTCCTTAGAAATCTTCGCGTTCGCCGGTAAAATCTGCTTCATCAATCGGCCGACGTTGGCGATCGGCAGCAAATTCTCCGGCTCCTTTAGAATTCCGCCATTGCCGCTGATCTCTGAAGCATCTGCTCCAGAATCTCCCTCCATTTTCTTGAAACTTCGAAGAGCGCCCTAATTCTCTGGTCAATTATATAGAGGATATCAAGAACCCATGTTTATGAACGGGTTTGTTCATTGAATATTCCATATCCATTTTTGTCTCTTAATGTGTTTTTCTTTTCTTTCCTTTCCTTTATTAATATTTTTGTTTTCAATTATTTGAAGGTTGTAACTTGTAAATTATATTTTGTTTGATTCCAGGTTTTATTTAATTACAAAATATAACATGAAATTTACCTTCTATTTCAAAAATACATCTTTAAATCGTACCTGCCCATTGCTAGGTGGGTTAGTGTACTCTGATCCAAGGTCATGGATTTGAATACCCCATGCCTAAATATGGTAAAAAAATACATTTTTAATTCAAAAAATTTTAATACTGTAATTGATTTTCATAAGTATTTTAAAAATACTATTTGAATAAAGTTAACATTTTGAATGAAAAATTGAAGGGGTGAAATTTAAAATGACATCAGGTAATGTGAAAGCTTGATACAACAAATCTGAAAATAGATAAAATATGGAAGAAGCTATCGATTTAAAAGGAATTAGAGCAAAATTAAGTATATAAAGACTAGGAGAAGCAACCTCTCTTTGACAATGGAGGAAGAAGACTTGTCGGATAAAATTGGAATATTAATTGGCATATCGTTACATATCACATATATGTCAACTAATTTTAATTTAAGCCAAAGCGAACTAGCCCAGATGTAATTGACATATATCTCCAACTAAGATTATAAAATGAAGTAAACAAACAGAGCAGTAATATGGTCAAATCTTTTGCAAGTACTTCTCGAACCAGCTATATTAATGGATAACTCAAAGCAATTTAGGGTAATTTTAGCTACCAACTAGTCAACAACAACAAATTTTCTTTCTCGATTACTATAGTAAAAATTAGACGACCATAATAGGGTCATCTCGACTAATTACTTTTATATAAGTATGTAACTTTGGACGATATTAAAGTTGGTTCAAAACTTCTATAATTATGTCAACATCTTCCTCACAAATTAATACACCATGCTATAAGAATTGGCATGTATTTGAATCAAGAAAAAACAATCTTAACTTTTTATTATGTTGCACAGTATGGAAATAATTAAGGGAAAAAAAAGCTAAACTTTTTATTATGTTAGACAGTATGGAAATAAATAAATAGAAACTTTACCCAAAAATAAGAAATAAAAGGGCATAAATCCGTGAGTTGCAAAAGAAATTTGGTGGGTGGCGATCGAAAGAGACAGCCGACCTGGTCGGCATCAATGGTGGGTCCCACGTCAAATGGGTCGTTATCTAACGGCAAAACAGACGGCAATCTTGTCCCACCGTCGAGTTTCATGATCGGCCATTCGGACCTCGACTGCGACCCGTCCATGGCGGAAAATAAAGAATTAAGAAAAAATGGTTAAATTATAAATCGCCGCCGAAATTTGGATATAATTCCAATTTGATCATTATCATTTTCAAAAGTATAATTTAAGCTCAATTTAATTCTCAGAAATGAAAATGAAAATGTTTTATAGTACATATGGTCGTTGACTATAAATTTCGATCAATTAAATCAAGTATTTTTTTGATATTTGAATTCGACCCATCAAATTATATCATGACCATATAAGGGCATAAGTTAATCTAATAAGAATATGCCACGTATGATTGGTCCAATCAAAATTCGTCTGTTTGATGACATAAGCCGACCTAATTAGATTGTGTCACGTGGTAATGGAATTAAAATAAGACGGTCCAAGTCCACCTAAGGTTCATTCACCGTCTAATTTATCATTGCATCAAGATACTGCAATAGGATCAAAATCCTCCTGCCCTCCAAAGATCAAGTAGAAGCCAAGGAAGAGGCCGATCAAGATCAATAGCTACGAAGAGGCCAAAGAGTGAGAGTAGTTGGGTTTGGTGCTTTGATCCATATACTTTTTAAAAGTTTAAAGGTATTTATAGTTTAATCAAATGTACACAAATCGTCTCGATTATTATATGTTGGTATGTGGTATTGAAATTTACTTTTTATAATAGTTAATTATCTATGTTAATGAACAAAGTTTATGAATAAGTAAGAAATAGGAGAAAATGCGAACTTTTCAAATAAAAAAACAAATTCTAAAAGTATTGTAGCTTTATTAAATCATGTGGGCTAGATTAGCAGATGATAGGAAGAGACCGAGCATATTGAGCCGAATCCAAATGACAATGGACCCAATTCTAAGCGCACGTACGATTTGTGCGAAAGACAGCTAGCAGCCAGGGTGTTAGCATCACCGTATACTTAAGCTGCGATATTTCTTCTAAGATCTGAAGGGAATAGGAATGTTAGTGGTTCCCACGACTCCTAGGCGTGATATGCTACCCTCAGTGTTACAGATTCAAACTATATCTCCATACATAAGGAAGAGGGCAACCCTAATCAAGGTGAGTTGACTTTTCCTACACTAACTCCTTTTAAGAATTCGAAACACGGTCAAGTAGACTCTCATTTTTGAGTTGATTGCCCTGCCCTACTTGCTCCGTATCTGTATGTTCTGAACTTGAATTCTAGAGTACATTTTACCTCAATGCTCTATTTTTTTATACATTAATTAAGAGCTTAGAGGTGAGGTACTTACATATGTGTGATGGTCGTTGAGAAATAAGCATCTATAAATATAAATATATATGAAAAGAAAAAGTATTCAAAAGGGCAAAAGGTTGGTTGGGCTTGCTCTACGTGGTCACTGCCACTCAAAAGTTGTGTATAATTCTGGTGCATGGCCCAAACTGGTAGCCATCCAGTTTTTAAAAATTGCAATAATAGCTAATTTTTGTATTTTTATTTCATTGGCTTTGATTATAATTTTAACGTGATACCTTTATGTTAAATATTTTGAGATGTTGTTATAAATATGTATTAAAATATATTTTTTATTGTGTTAAAATCCTGTAAATAAAGAACAAAATATTCACTTTTTTTTAGTACAATAATTAAAATTGATATTTTGAAATGTAAAAATTAAAATGGACAAAAGACTTATATATTTATTTCTTTCCTTAAATGAGTCTTTCACTTTTTCATCGTGCACAATGCCCATCCCATATATAGTAATAATATTCGCATTTAAAACGAATTTTGGAAGTAGAGGATTTCGGATAATAACGTTCCATGACGTGGTCCAATCACACCATTTCAGTGTAAGTATATATATATATTTTACATATACCTATAGCTGTGTGTATTAAAATATTATTCTAGCCGTGCACTATCAAATTTGGTTCGATTTTTTACTTTTAAAATATCTATTTTGATTAATAAATTTCAAATTTCGATCTATTTTAATCCATATATTAAAAAACGTTTGATTTGATTCATAAGTGACTATTTTAATCTCTGTTTGCATAATTTTAACAAAAATTTTACGTACCAAAACTTATTTAATATAAAATTATGGATACATCCAATAAATATATGGAATATAGTGTCGTATTAAAATTGTGATAGAAAAATAAGATAAAAATATGACGAAGGTACAAAAAATAAATATTTTTTAAAGTATAGCGATCCAATTAAATCTTTTGAAAATACATATAGATAAAAATTCAAAATAACAAGGTCGAGATTATTATTATCTTTTTCTATTTGGAATTACGTTCAAACTCTAATTAACTAATTTGAGATATTTATTTCACGTAGGTTTTGAAACACACGATGCCACGAATGTTATACATTTATTTTAATAAAAAAAATTGTGTTTCTGTTTAATAAAACACAAAAAGATAATTAGCAAACTAAAATCGGAAAATGTCGTCTTCTCGGTTAAAATCCCATACTATAATATTAATATATGAAATTCCACCAAAATTATATTTTTTCCCCAAATAAAAAGATATGAGTGGCAACTTCTTTTTAAAACACGTAATAAATAAAAAGTTTGGAACGGAATTTTGGTACTCACGCTCCATAGTGCGCGTGTAACCACGTGCCATGATTCATCTCCTCGTTGGCAGCTACCGAGACTGAGACTATGAAGCTGCTAAAGAAGGCTATCCTAACACAGCCGTTTCCAGCTTCTTCCCAACGACCAATTATATTGTGACACGTGTCTCGACAAAACTGCCAATCAATCGCCGACATTGGTGGATTTGTTGCATTGTACTCATGAGTTCATGTGGTGAGTGGTTGATAATTATTTTATTTTAAATTAAACTTATGAAAATTATGTAACATTACGTTACTAAGATTTTTAAAACAATAAATAAAATTTTATTTTTACTGAGCCTAATTTAACGGATTAAGACATTTATATCCGATTTAAGTTCAAATCTCCTACTTATCTATTATAAAAATAATAATAAATTATTGACTTTTAAAATAGTAACAAAACTTTTAAATAAAATTTTCAATAAAAATAATAATAAATTATTGACTTTTAAAATAGTAACAAAACTTTTAAATAAATTTTTTTGAAAGTAAATAAGAGAACAATGAAAAATGTTAGATCTCACTTCACATTACTTTTTATATATATTTTTTAAATAATTTTGAAAGGGAAAAGGGTAAATGCCAGATCGAATTTCATAGAGACTTTTTTTGTTTTTGTTGTATTTTAATTTAAAGTGAGCTTATAAATCTATTTGAAATTGTCTGTTCTTTGTAATTAGTTTTAAAATTTTCTTAAATTTTTAGCCAACTTTAAAAACTAAATAATAGATTTTATAACTATTTTAAATAGTTTTCAAGATTTTATTTGGATTTCAAAAATATTTTTAAAGATTATTAGAGAATACACAGACACACTGATACGAGAAAAACAAATATGAAGATGGGAATGTTCTTTCAAATCTCAATAATTAAATCATAATATTTTAAAATATGAAAAATATAAGAGGAAAAAAAAGAGAGAGAAGATATAAAATGATAACATCGATATTAAAAAGCATTTAAATAGTGATTCGAGGGGGAATCAAGAAAAATAAATGGCTCATGATATAACAATTATCTTTTTATATTCCTTTTTTAAATTATCTTTATATATTCTTTATAGTTTACCTTTATTGTTGTCTTGATTTCAAAACTGTTAAATCAAAAAATATAATTAACTTATAATAAATTAATACTAATTTTGGTATGCTCGAGTGTAGCTCTCGTTATTTCCGGGTAAAAGTATTATTATTTATTTTTAATATTACCGGAATGAAATTATTTTAACTTATAGTATTTCTAATATCTATTTACATTACATTTCACATGTACGAGATTTACTGTAAAAAGATTATAATATTTCACATGTACGAGATTTACAGTACTGTAAAAAGATTATAATATTTCACACGTACTCAGTTTTTCTAAAAATTAGCAATAAAGTACATCATGTAAAGAGCAACAAAAATTATATACTTCTATATGTATTTTGTCCTGTCTCTAAATTGTATATAGTAAATCCAATTTTGTAATTGTACCAACATGTGATAGCCATGGGGTGGTGAATTTATTTTCAGGCTTTGTATATACACCACCGATTAAACTTGTGCACCCCTAAACAAAAAGTTTCGACGAGTTTCAATATATATTTTTTAATATTAGAGAGATTTATCGGGTAGAAAATTACATCATTAGATAAACTAAAAATCTGGTATGGTGGACAGCCTAATTGAATAATTGAAATTAAAAAAATAGATTATATAAGTTAATATATGTTCTAATTAGAAGAGCGGGGGACAATAGATAGAATTTTAGAATGATAGGCTAACAAATCGGCAGACAATTGAATTGAGAAGATTTTTCATGGTTGAAGAGTGAGTATAGGTGAGGCAAGATAACATATTTTTTCTCGAGAGTATTTCAATATGATCTTAATGAGAGTGCGATTTTAAGATGAATTTGAATTACTGTTCATGAAAAAACACCAACAACAATTAAAACGTTTTTATATACAAAAATATTAAGTCTAAAATAAAAGTTGTAAAATGATTGAATTAAGAAAATAAGGCAAGTTTAATACAAAAGAACCAAAATCGAGTTAAGAAAAACTAAATCAAACATTTATAGGAATTCCGAGACTGAATTTAAAGATTGAAAAACCAAAACAAAATATACGGAAAAAAAAGGTCAATTAAAATATGGAAAGAATAAATAGATTTGGGAACAAATATAATACTGCAATAAAAGGTGGTTTTTATAATAATATTATATTATTATATTTAACTTTTAAGATGGAGTTTTAGAGAAACTGGCATCCAATTCAGCCGAAGCGGGAAGCGGGAATCGGGAATACTAATTTTCACGTGCCACGTGTCACTGAAGCTACTCCACCTTGCGCGTAGGATTTCCCCTTTCTTCATCCATCCCCCTCTCGAAACGACGTCGCTTTCAAATTTTTATTTTCCTATTTTATTTTCTTTTAAAATTTTCCTTATTTCTTTTAATTTTCCTTATTTATTTATTTACTCCCTCCCCCCTCCCCCCAAGTCCTCGATTTTCAACCTCCTCCTTCGTATAACCATGAAACCTCAGCTTCCTTAAACCAGGTACTCTCTCTCTTTCTCTCTCTCTGTAAATCACCGTATACACAAATTCTATAACGAAAATAGTGTGTTGTAATCGCGTTTTCTTTGTTCTCAATCGGATGAAGGCACCGTTTTTTCTTTTTGTTTTTTGTTTTTGTTTTTCAGGCTGCTCTCTCTCACGTGCGCTCTCGAGCTTTTTACTACTCATCAGTCGTCAATGGAGGTGAAGTATTATACAGATTCTTCTCTATTTTCTTTTCCTTTTTTTTTTCTTTTAATAGTAATAATAGCTGCTGCGTGTTTTTTTATTTATTGTCCGCGTTTTAACGGTTCTAATTTGACGGGATCATATTGGAATTATCGCTTGCGGTTTCTTTGTTTGTTCTATTTTTTTGCCCCTTCTTTTGTGTGTTTGGGAAGCTTGTTTATTTCTTTATTTTCAACTGAAATACTTGTAATGGCAGAATAAGATTATGAATTTATGATATGATATGATTTTATTTGGTTGCTGTTATTATTATTATTATTATTATTTTTAATTTTTGGTTCTTTGTTCTTTTGTTTTTCTTGGTCTTGGTATGGAAAGTGGATCTGGGTTGAATTAATTGACTTGATTTGAAGCTTAATGCCTCTCTGGGTTGATTTATGGAATCTGTTGGCAAGAATTTTCTTTGTTTTTTTTTGGGATATTTGGTGCCTCTATTCTTGTGAATAAGTTAGGAAGGAATTGGTCTTTGGAAATGGTGTTTGTTTTTCTTGATTTCGGGAAGAAATTTTTGGTTCTAAATGCATATTTTTCTTGGCTTTTTATTGTTTGTTTATTATTATTATCGTTATTATTTTTTAATTTGTTTGAGTTCTTAATTACTTGCTAGGACATTTTAAGTAGTGAACTTGGAGTTGGAAATTTTCTTACAGTGGATTTTTGAGAGCTTTATGTTTTTCGTTCTGCTGATAATATTGGAGAAATTTGAATAAAAGTTCATTTTAAAGGCTCTAATTTACAAGTCAAGGTTGGAATTTTAGTGTTGAGAGCTTCTAAAAAACGTTCTGAAAGATAATACTGAAGGTTGATGCGAAACTAAGATCGTTGTGAGAATATATGAATCTGAAAATTTAAATGGATTTGAAAGTGAGAAGATTATACAAGACATACTTTGATGCTAAACTGGTTTTCTTTGGCAGATAGATTTGGTGAGAGAAAATTACAATGACACCAATGGCAATGAGAATGGATCTCCCGAGCACGTGCAGTCTGTTTCTCCGGAAAATTCTGAAATATGCGACGAATTTGAAGATTCAGAGGTTTCTCCTCGAGTTGGTGAAGAATACCAAGCTGATATTCCTCCTTTATTGTCGAAATCGGATGGAGACTGGCTTCAGAGTTACAAGGAGGCAGAAACTCAGGATGGTGGCCTCCATGAATTCTTCGTTGGATTGCCCGTACCGGTAATGTGGATCTCTAAGGAGGCTCATTTGACACAACATGAGCTGTTGATTAAAAAATGCAATAGAAATGAAGTCCCCAAAGCTGAATCAATCAAAGATGCCCCGATAGGCAATGATGCAAAACCGAACGTTGAGGCAATTGAAATGACAGCGAGTTTAGCTTTGCCAAAACATACTGAGCTTGCAGCAGATCAGAAGGATAATATCAATGGTCACTATCTGGTTCCCGGGGTCTCGAGCGAGTTTTGGAGCAATATAGAAGAGGCCAGTTTTCTTCTTGGTTTGTACATATTTGGGAAAAACCTTGCTTTGGTGAAGAAATTTGTTGGAACCAAACAGATGGGGGATATTCTGGCGTTCTACTATGGAAGGTTTTATCGGTCTGAAAAATACCGTCGATGGTCTGAATGCCGGAAAGCTCGAGGCAGGAAATGCATCTATGGACAGAGATTGTTTAAAGGTTGGAGACAGCAGGAATTGGTTTCTCGGTTGCTTCTTCACGTAGCAGAGGATTGCAAAAATGCATCAATGGAGGTACTTCTATACTTTCACATGTATTGTCTTTAACTTTCTTAGGTCGTATGCAATCAATGATAGACATTTTTTAGGATGAGATCGAACATAAACAATCCATTAGAAAATCGCCACTCGCTCTTCCTATATAGTAGATAGAAGCAATCTAATCTGCTGATATTTTTTTCTCGAGTTCATAAGGGACTGATTATTGTTTTTATTTCTCATTTCGAAAGACTTGTATTTGCTGCAATAGATGGCCTGTTTTGGTTCTGACTAAAAGAATTTTGTTACATGACCATATAGTGGTAGTTAGACGAGTAGCTTGAAGTTTTAACCGTAATGCCGAAATCAACTAACTTTAACTACTCAAAAAGCCATCATAGATTATCAATCACATATGTGCACAAACTTTTTAGATGAAAAGAATGAGATAAATGGTGTTTCTGATTAAATTTCGCTCGATTAGTTAGTTCCTTGGTTCGTGGACTTGCACGGTTGGATTCGTATGATGCTGCCATTTGTTTGTTTTTGCTCAAATACTTACAGGTCTCAAAAGCATTTGGAGATGGCAAAATGTCACTTGAAGAATATGTGTTTGCTTTAAAAGCTACGGTTGGATTGGAAGTGTTTGTTGAGGCAGTGGGGATCGGAAAAGGGAAGCAAGATCTTACGGGCATTGCAATAGATCCGTTGAAGTCGAATCACGTTGCTTCAATCCGCCCCGAGATACCAATTGGGAAAGCATGTTCTGCCCTTACTCCCTTGGAAATTGTCAACTATCTAACAGGAGATTTCAGGTTGAGCAAAGCCAGATCAAGCGATCTCTTCTGGGAAGCTGTTTGGCCCCGTTTGCTTGCTCGGGGATGGCATTCTGAGCAGCCAAGTAATGGTTGTACTACTGGTACGAAGCATTCATTGGTCTTTCTTGTTCCGGGCATCAAGAAGTTCTCGAGGAGGAAGCTGGTAAGGGGAAACCACTATTTTGATTCGGTCAGCGATGTCCTTGGTAAAGTTGCTTCGGATCCTGCACTGCTTGAACTTGACAACAATGCTGATAAAGGTTGTAAAAGCATGGAAGAAAACGGGTGGACTGACGACTTGAAAATGGACCAAGAGGATTTTCCTTCTCAGCAACGCCATTGTTATCTCAAACCAAGAACTCCGGCCCACAACACTGATATCGTGAAGTTTACTGTCGTTGACACAAGTCTAGCAAATGGGAGTGCGTCTAGCATTCGAGAACTTAGAAGTTTACCAGTTGACTTACTCAGCATTTCTTCGTTGAGATGTTATTCCGAAAATTACGACGTGTATTCTACAAATGAGTCAATGGAGGAATCTGATTCTGAAGAGAATCGGCATTTCGACAAGGCTGGGACTTCTGATACTACTTCTCAAGCCTCGAGGAGAAATAAGGATCAAAAGATCTACTTGAATGGACATTATTTTCCAGCTGATGCTTCAAAGCAAGTGCTTCCACTTAGTGAATTAGATTCTACTGATTCACCTGCAGAAGTTTCCAAGGAAGACAGCTCCGTACCGTTCGATGGCACACAATCTCGAAACGGTATCACACATCGGTTTAGCCAAAAAGTGAGATCGGACAACAAAAGGAAACTAACTAATGTTACCAAAAAACGCAGGAGATTGAATGCTTTTAGTTCAAAGTCGACAAGTAATATTTCAGTAGCTTCCAAGCCGAAAGAGGAGGATGTCTTCTGCTCTAAAGACGGTCCCGGTACTAGCAAGAACTTCCTACCTCGAGCGGATCTGTCTCAGGAGAAGTCTTCTACTTCATCTGGAGGCAGTCCAATGACTAGCCTCGATGGAAACCGGAACCCGAAGGATATCGACCTCAATCAATCTCGTGCCTTGATAGACTTAAACTTGCCAGTTCCTCCCGATGCTGATGCCGAAACCGATGAACCTGTTATAATGGAAATGAGGGAAGGACAACCTGACCAAACAATCAAGGAACAGGACGATCCTAGTGTAGTTAAAACTTCAGAAGCTGCCCGGGATGTGTCTGACCAGCAACTTCATATGAACTCGAGGAGAGTCAGTAGTCGAAACCGACCCCCTACAGCAAGAGCGCTGGAAGCAAGGGCGTTAGGATTGTTGGATGTTAAGCAGAAGCGCAAGTGTAAAGATCCATTTCTGGAAGAAAACTCGACGACAAGGCCGCCCCCACGACGTGTTCGGCCTAAGGTGAAACCTGCTGCAAACTTGGGAATTAACATTGATAAATTCAAGATAGAAGATAGAGCAGTTGTTAGCACATGTAATAGTAACAGTAACAGTAACAGTAACAGTAACAGTGAGGTGTTCTCTAAGGTTGAAATTTAATTCCTGAAAAAATGGTTCATAGCTTCTAATTATGCTTCAAAACAAGAGATTACTTCTGATATATATATATTTATATAACAACTGTTGATGCTGAATATAGTTTATTTATTTATTATTATTATTTAATTTTAAAGCCGACTTTAGCTTATGAATGACATTGATGTTTCCTATATTTCCAATAATTTTTGTTTTAGTTACACCATATCTTATACGAAGGACTCATTTATTTTTTCTTTAATAATTGTTTCTAGTATATGAAATTTTAGTTCTCCAAACTATTATCGGAAGGAAAAATACTTTGCTCGACGTGGTTGAAGTTTTACACTATGGAACATATGTGAGGAAACTTCAAATCGTATTTTAAAATTGTATTTAATAGTTATTTGGGAGGTGGTCATATTCTATATTCTACTCAATATTGAGATTAAAATTATGGAATATTATCGTTGATAAACAAATAAAATGAATTTAACGAATAGCAAAATGAATATTTCTTTTTTAGTACAAGAGTAGAGTGAAGGGTTGGAGTTCATGACTTTTTCATTAGAGACAGGTGTTATGTCACTGCATTTTTTCGTTAGTCAACTATGATAAAATAAGTTCAAGGATCATTTAGAAGTATTTTTTAAAAATTGGATAAAAAATGTCACTATTTGAAATTTAAGAAGCAAATATAAATTTATCTTGAAATTTAGGGTCTAAAATTATGAGGAAAAAACAAGGAAAGAAAATCTAAAAATTAGAATTTGGATTTATAAAATAGAAATAGATATGAAGTATTTAGTTTTAATCCAATCAGAATGAGGTGGGGCCCGAAAAAACATATATAAAAACATCACCACGACGAAAATTTCATTACGTGGAGAATGATCAAATCGGCCACGTTCGCCCCCCAACGCTCCTCTTATTTAGTTCTCTCTCTCGGCCGCTCGAGTTTCGAACTCAGTTGAACCGAGTCACGACTCACCGATTCGTCAGTTCATTTCCATTCTCAATCTCGCCTGAAAAGTTCGTCGTAAACCGTCCCTCTCGTAGGGTTCTTGCTACATTTCGCTCGTTGAGTGACGAATTTCGAATGAATTTGAATCTCTGATTCCAGTTCGTTGCTCGTTTGGAGGACGCAAGGATGGGACAGGCATTTCGTCGAGCGGCTGGAAGAATCAAACCTGCTTCGAGCATCGATTCCACCGCCTCTTCGTTGAAAATGGAGAGCGTCGTCGATCGGAGGCCTCCGCCGCGTGCGATCCAGAAGGCTGAGGTGCCGCAGCCTCGAGAGAGCGGCGCCCTTGATTCAGGTAATTGTAATTTGTTAATCGTTTTTTAGGTCTTCTTGGCGTTTTTTCTTGAATTTCTGCTCGAGTTTTCTTTCTGGCACTTCTAGAATCGAGGCTGAATGCTCTCGGAGAAAGATTCTGTTTCTCCATTGAATAAAATGCAGTTCTATAGAGTTTCTTTGAGTTCTAAAAGAATCGAGGCTGAATGCTCCCGAAGAAAGATTCTGTTCCTCCGTTGAATAGAATGCTGTTATGTAGAGTTTCTTTGTGTTCTAAACCATCAGATTTCGATAACGAGCCTGATTTTTCGACAACATCCTTTCCTTCTCCTTTCTCTAAATTCCTTTGGTCGCAGCATTTCTCTATTAGAGTTTTGTCGATTTTAGCAGTCACGGCTCATTTATTACTTACTCCAGTTACTGTATTCTTCTTTCGTCGTTTTTTGTTGGCCTTTTGTCTATATGAACCGAATATCTTCTGGTTTCTGTTCATCATCGCCTCTCTCTCCTCATTAACGTTTGATTTTGTAGGAGGTTAACTTCTTAAAGTTTTATATAGTGATCGATGCTGAACTTGAGTTGCACTTGCTTCTAAGATTGTGAAGTTTATTCCGATTTTACTATTTCTGTTAGTTATACTTATTGAAACTAAGGTTTCGTTCTCTGTTTCTATTGCTTATTTTCTGTGGACGTGGTTAACTTATTACAGTTTTGTATGGAGAGATCTTTTTGGTTCTGAGCTTTGAGTTATCCTGAGTTAGTTATATTGAATCAAAGGTTAAGTAGTTTTTTCTTATCTGTTATATGCTCTCTGCTTTTATTGCCTATTTTTTCTTTAGCCACTGCTTCCGTTGATTTAGGCTTCCAATGTCTAAGGATGTAAAGAATATCAGAGCATAGAGGCCAAGTGCTAGGGATTGTTGCATGATCTTAAAGAAGATTTATCTTCTGAAGTATACTGATATTCCAGGTGGAATTTCTTTTTGTTTGATTCTCTTTCTTCGTTGAACCAAACGCAGTTCAATAGAATTCATCAGATTTTTATAGTGAGCTGATTTTTTGGGAGCGGTTAATTTGGAATGGCAATAAAGATTGATTCGCTGGGGAACTGCTTATAAAATTACGGACAAATCTGAACAATAGCTATTAGAAATGCGTGTAAATCATAAAGCCAAACTGTTGGATGGAAACTTTTAGATCACTCCAGAGTCCGTTTGATGATTTTTTTTTTTGGCTGATGGGAATTGATTCATAGGTAGGATGTAATATAACTGAATGCTAACCGTTTTCAATTGTTTATTCAGGTGGTATCTTGGGAAGTAACTCTGAAAATGTGCCCGAAGAACGAGACCCTCAGTTCGACGCCATGCTTGGCCAAATGGTGGGCCGAATTAAATCCAAACCTGGAGGAAAACTTGAGATGGGGGAGGTAAGTTTCCATAAGAAGTAGCCAAATTACTCTTAGTATAATATGAGGCATTGAATACAAATTTACACTTCTTAAAAATGTAGAGCATGATTCGGTACTACCTCTCTATTCTTTTTCTCCAGTAATAATCCTTGATGTCTGAGCCAATTTACCCTCTGTCCAGTCCTCATAAAGAGTAATCCATATTGCTAGTAAATTACTTCAGATTGTTTGATTAATGATCACTATGGTGGAGAGTATAATTTAAATTCATGATTTAAAAAGCATATAAGTTTATAGTTCGTCTCTTTAATTGTCAGGAGAAAAAGAAATCCAATCCAAGATGCACCACAATTTTTTAAAAACTGCATTGCCTCATAAAGGGAGGTTCCTTCCTACTTTTTTGACGTGGTTTGTTTTTGATGATTTAAAGTATTGGTGGGTAAATTACATAAGAAAGTAACTAGTTCTTTTCTTACTGATAAGCATACAAGTTTATTCTTAGTTCTGGAAGAGATTTTTCTAAGGCTGGCTTAGGGGTTTCGCTTTTCTTTGGCCATTTTTTAAATGAAAAATCTGCCTCCCATTTATGACGTTTCCTCCAACCCTTTTGTTTTTAATTTTCTGTTCTTTGAAAATTATGATTGCTCGGTCACAATTTCTTTCTAATGTTTTCACATCAGCTCAATTCCAAAACAAAAACAAGATTTTGAAAACTATATATATATTTTTATTGTTTTCAAAATTTGACTTACCCATTGAAAACAAAGAAAAAGTAGTGTTTGCCAGAGCTCCAAAGGGCAACCAAATTGACAAGAACTTGAGGTCTTTTAGTCATATTGGTTTAGAGGCCTCTACTTCGAACTTTCTAGTAAGTTTAATATAAAAAATCCTTGATGGCTCATGGGATCAGGTTTTGGGGCTCGGGTGCTCCTGCATCTAATAAGAATGGTTAAAATGGTTATGAAAGTAACTCAAATTTGTAGGGAGGTGTTATGAGAATGAATTTTATGATTTGCGTGATAATGTAACAGGCGGCTGTGGTGGAGAGATATGAGAGGCCAATGCCGAAGCTGCGGAATACAGATGTAAAATCGAGTAGATACGAAGATCGGCCAGCTCCACCAGGAACTCTAAACGTAGCTCAGATGCGCCACGTGATTCAACTGCATGAAGGAAAGGCTGAGGATCACAATGGGACAATGGCCGTTCAACAAATTGCTCAAAGGTATAATGTTAGTGTTACACAAATACACACCATTTTGCAGTTTCTGTCTCTGCCTCCTGAGGACACTCTTAGAGCCAAAAACAAGGATCCTAATTCCTAATTAACAGGTTAGGTTTTGTTTTGTTTTGTTTTCTTCCTTTTTTTTTTTTTGACAACCTTCAACTTTGGTTCATTTTGTACTAAATTTTGAATGTCATTTTTGACATGTTGAAAAACTGCTTTCAGGTATGGAGAAGATAACAAGGGGGAAGGGGTGATTAGCCCCGGATGGGAAAATTAAAATTAAAACTTTTTTCTTTAATACTGAAAAAACGTTAGAATTATTAAACTTGCTATATCATACTAACTTTTTGGCAACGTCTACTTTGGTTTATGTCTTACTCAATGCATATGTCGTCAACGAAAAGGTAGGAAATTCCCACTCCTAGAAGTTATTAAACTAAAAAAAAAATGTCTTTTTAAAGATTATATTAATAAAAAATTATAGGTTACAAGTCCATGAATTTTCAAGATTATGTCACTTTCTAATATGTTAACATCAAAGAGTGTCTAACAAAGATATTAACTCAGATATATTAGAGAAAATAAAAAATAAAAAATAAAACAGTTAGTTTTTTGGGTCAAAGTTGAATTGTACCAATTCATAATTTATGCGAAGTGAGAACTGTCGGCAGGAGGTGTATTTTGGGTTTTTGGCTAAACTTCCTATAATTTAGTTATGGAAAAAAAGAAAAAAGAGAGCCCCTTTTCTATTGGGTCATTCCTAGAGGGAAAGAATAGGGTAGGGAAAAAAAATGCTTATTGAATAGTGTAAGAAATAGAATCAAGTCAAAATAGATTCGAGCCAATCTGATGTGATTTCATAAGCCACAAATGTGACAGCCCCAGCCGGGGCTGCCTTCACTGTTGAGGGGATGATGCCTTTGTACAGGCCAGCAGTGCCTTCGGTTTTCAAAATTTGCCGCAAGGCATCGAACATGTTTCGGTATGCACGTTGTTCCACTCTCGCTCCGTATCTGGGGTGCCTTTGCAACCCTTCAATCTGAGAAAATGAAACAATGAAAATACTTGTGAAAGTGGTTTTTCTATAATTATTTTAACGTTTGGTTACACTTTTTCAAGTTTTTTCAAGTGATTTTTATGTCATTAGAAGTGATTTAAATGAGAGAAATTTTAGAAAGTGAGACAAAAATTTTTGGACCGAGAAAAAGATATGAGAATTATAATTTTAAGGAGATATTACAAAATTAAAGATAAACAAAGTTATCCAAGTGACAGATTTTAGAAATGAAAAAATAAATTCTCAAATTTTAAGGTTAAAATTTTTTTTTGACAAAAAATCATTTGGAAACCTCCCAATTGACCGAAAATCAGTTAAAGTGATATCGGATTATTATAAAATCACTTGAGAATTGTCACCAACCATGTCGTTTTTAAAAACACCGACAAAAGTGATTTTGAAAATTTTAAATACACTTGAAAAACACTCAAAGCATCTCAGAACTTTATGGTGTTTTTAGAATTTTCAAAATGAGTTTCAATTATTTAACTAAATATTATAAAAACTTTAAAAAGTGCTTTAATGACCTATAAGCAATTTTTAACATTCCAAAGATCATTCTGGTTCTTATTCTAAAAGTTGTTATATACACTCTTTAACTTATTCCCTCTACTGCATTCTGTAGCAACTTTTTCCATCCCCTTCAACAATAGAAGGCACTTTTTAGGTGATTTTTTGCATTACTATTTTCAGAAAACAAGTTGAAATGTCAAAAACAACTAGCTAGTTCTACTGGTTATGTTTCGCCCGAGAACTCTACTGCATTTCTATCTTAATCTAAGCCCTAAGGTCATAAATGGCAGAAGTAAAAAACCCGAACCAATCGATGGAGTAAAGATGTGTACCTGGAATCTCTTTTTAACCACATCAAGCGGATGGCAAACAAGTTTTGCACATGTCCCAGCAGCTAACCCACAAAGAAAAAGTTGAAAACTCGAGAGGCCATCTTCAGGTCGAGAATTGTAGTGGCGGTGATTCCAGGCCTGCAATATCATTCGAAGGGAAAGAACTGTCAGATTAAAAGCAATAGAAACTAAACTACCAAAAAGAACACTCGAGTAAAAATAGAATGGTATAGTAGACTTGCTATAGTCCATCGCTTGAATGTGTCATAGGTGCCGAATTGTAGACCCGCATAAGGAACAATCTCGACAAGGGTAGGTGACAATCCAGCGTATAGTCCACGAAATCCCCGGGCTCGGATTATATCCATAAACGCAGACCTCATGGTAGGATAAATCTACACATTTACATAACGCATTGTTTTTGCATCAGGTAGCCTCTTGGAGGAATTCATTTTCTAAAACTGCAAATTCATATGCAATGAACATTTGTTGCCACAGCCACATTAGACTAGCTATTGGTACTGATCCTATTGGAAATTGTAGTTTATTTACACACAAACAGACTCAATGGCTCATATAAAGGAATCATAAGAAGCTGATGCTCTAATAAATTTGTTTGCAAAAATTTATCAACACCTGTTCTTCGTTCCTTTTTTCTAGGAAAGAATGAAACGTTCTACTCAGGGTGGACCTATATATTGGATTATTTTTAAATTTTTTAAGAAAAACATGGAGATCTCCAATTCAGTTCAACGCTTTGGAGGTTAAGGGATATACGGGAGCTGTTGTAGAACACAAAACTGTTTTCAGAACAAAGAATTAGTTAAACCATGTTCAGATCAGACAACTAAAATTAAGTTTTTTCCCTTCTAATATTGCTTTAGTTTCTTCCTACCAAAAGCATGAGCATTAGCATTAGTCTTGATAAGTCGCACAATCATAGTTCTCAAACACAGTTCAGAGGACAGAAACAATAATTCATAGATTTGAAACCTACGAAAAAAATGAGTTTTGGGTCTTTAATCAAATTTGATACCTTAGGTTCACCTTGCGAGGCCAGTATGGTTCTAAGAAGATCAAATGGATATGATCCAATGGTTGCTGCACAACCCGCTAGAGCCCCACTGATATAAGAAAGATATGGGCTCAATTGTATGTGGGCCTCTACATCAGATGAAAAACAGAAAAGTTGATAAATAAAGAGGCAGAAACAAGTAAATTCTGAATGCCAGGTAGTTTTAGCATCTGATATCTGAAGCAAAGAATCAATGTAACCAAACAAGACTCTGCCTGATTCCAGGCAAGAAAACTGAGTATAATTTATCTAGTAGAAAAATGAGAGACCGTTTTAGAGTATATAGTGAAATTGGTGTGGGATAAAAAGGTCAAATTTTAAAGCCACTTTGAGAATAATACATTAAATGACAAGAAATGATTTTAAAAAAAAAACATGAATCTTCCACTTTTCCAATTTAAGGAAAGGAGGATGAGGGGATGAAGGAAGAGAGAAAGCATTTAGTTATTTGTTTTTCTTTTTTTCGATAATTGGGAGTTGGAGCTTTGCTCCTCTATACCCAAGAGCACCCGCACCCACCCCAAGACCCGGACCCGAGAGACATCAAGAGTTTTGGTATTTACTGTTTTCTAACTATGGGTGTCTGCCTAATTTAGGCCAAGGCCAGTAAATTGTTTGATTCTCAAACATTTGATCCCATAAACTTGAATGGTAATATCCTAGATGGTTACTGTGGTTTGGAATCTCAATAATATTTAGTTCAGAGTTTATCTCTTTGACTACTGGGTCAACTCAGGATGGTTTGTAACCTCCATTTCTTTTCTCCCTTAAAACTTATCCAACATCACACAAATCTATTCCAATCTCCTTTAACTCAACCATCTCATTTCGTTCCTGCTGAAAAGACAGACATTGGAAATTGAAACCTCCCGTTCTACTTTCTTCACCCCCCACCCGTCATTTTTCTCAATAGCACATCTGCTAGAAGGGAAATTCCGTCAAGTTAAGAGTAAAAACAATACAGCTGTGAAGAAATTCATCTGATGTATAAGTACCTGTCTTAGAAGAACCAGCAGCATACGTTTTCAGTCTATGTAACACAGTAAATTGTATAGCTGAATATGGCATAACCATGAGCAGAGCAGGAACATTACCACGCCAAAAACCCTGCAATAGTAAAATCTAAATGAATTAAAGAAAAAACAAATTCAACTCAAGGATTTTCTTGCAAGAAAAATCAATCTAGCAAGTATATGAAACCACAGAATATCCCGAGGAAGATTGAATAGAATAGAAATGATTTAGAAGTGGAAACTGTCCTAGAAAACAAAAACAAAATCCATGCTATAATTTCCAGGGTTTGTGTGGTTCATTGTTAAGGGAAAAAGGGAAAAAAATTCAGAAACAATATTGGTTGCTTTAGTCACTAAATATGTGCACAATTCTAGCTTGATGCTAAAATAATAGAGTTGTAGGTAGTAAATAACAGAACAGGAACAAGCCACGAGGATTCAGAGCCTTCAAAGGCAATGGACACAAGATCGAAACTTTGCTCATTCAGCTATATAAAAAATATGACACAGTATTAGCTTGTAATTTAAGAAGAAGCTGCGCCTCAAGGAAACCAAAAATGAGTAAGCAGTGGACTGGAAACAAGCTTTGTGGGATCAGGAACTTTATGTAGGGTACACGCACAGGTTTGGGCCAGTTATTTTTTCTCCAGGTTACTGAATCAGCTTTGAGCATTATATGTCCAAAAAAGGTATGCTGGGATGAGATTTTCACAAATCCCCTTTTTGTGTGAAGAGGAGGCAAGTTCTGGCGGATTTTTCTGCATTAGCTATAGCTTTCAATCAATCTTTCTTTTGTAAACCAATTTTCATTCTCTATCCCATAAATGCTTGCAATTACTTTGTTCCACAGTTCATTGGTTTGATTAAAGAACTTCCAAGACCATTTAGTTAGCAAATACATTAAGTCTCTTTTCTCTTCATCTCTTGTACTCAATCCATATGCCTCCATTATCAATCATTAAGGAAGCGACTTATTTTTCCTTCAGTATTCTCTTCCTACAAAAAATTCCTCACATATCTTTCAAAATGCAGTACAACCTTCCATGAATTAGGATGACCGACATTAAACAAGAAAGTGCCAATTGCAATATTCCCTACATTTTATCTTTCCATGAAGGAGACTGATAATCACGCGGAACAATGTAATATGTTGATCGGAGAATACATAGAACCAACATACCGGTAACCCTTCCTCTCTGAAGATATCCCTTGTTGCTTGGAACATACCAGTGTACTTTGATGGTCCAGATAAACTTCTTTGAACCAAAGCCCATGAAGTTGTAGGCTCCAGTTGAACCTGTCAAAGTAACATTAGCACAAGCATTAATCACTGTTAAATTGCTTGCATGGTGTGGAGAGCAATACGAATATGCAAAAATAAGAGTAGAACTCTCATGGCATAGACAATGCCACTGGAAGTCCAGTATGGTCTATATTTTCAATTTCCAACAAGAGATAATTAAATTCCATGCATGTGCTAGAAATTATACTCAGTAGCTAGCAGGAATGAGACATAAACCTTGCATAATAAACGCAAAAGGAACTTGTCAATATTATTGGATTCTACATCGTGAACTATTTGTGACAGTTGCGTCAATGGCAAGATCGAGTATCCTGAACTATAGAAACTACTTCTACAATGAAATTCCATGCGAAGAAGTTCTATTGGAATAGTTAAAATCTTGATACCCACGCCTCAATCCTGCTTTGCAGGATAAAGTCGGAGAAAGATTCTGAACAGAAGAAGTGAAATGGATAACATCAAAGAAAGAAAAACAATTATCTCGACATCTTCAAATACCAGTAACAGATTGAAGTTCGCAACTACAAACAAACACTACTTTATTCAGCATCTCTATTTCTTTCTTCGCTAGAGAAGAAAAATTGAAGTTCGTTTACGTCCTTAGAGCCTAAACATAAAACCTAAATTAGCGACTGAAACTAGTTTTATTCTCCTCTCTTTCTGATTTTCCTAGAAAACAAACAATTGCAGGGAATGGAACCAAAATCAACCTGAAACCTGATCTTAATCACGTCGAGAGGAGACGTGACCGTCCGAGACATACAACCAGCAATTGCGCCAGCCGTCGAATCGATCATCGCGCGCTTCAACTGTCCTGGCTCCTCCATCGGCGGAGAAACCATGCCTCCTCCTCCTCCTCAGGTTCCAACTACAACCTAAAACATCGATGGCGACCTCAATTACGTGAGGAACTAACAACAAACAGAGCTCAAACTCCACAATCCAATACACCGAACTGCAAAATCAATGCGATACACAAACAAACCGCGAACAAAAAAGAAAAAATCAACAGGAAGAGAGACGGAAAACAAGCGAAACCCGAAGAAAACGCGAAGAATCGAGGCGATCGAGTAGAAACAGATATAGAACAAAAAATCAAAGAAGTCTGTTCCGGACCGGGAAAGGTCAAATTCACAGATCATAGAAACGGCCAAACGACGTGGAAGAAATGATTAAATAAAGAAAAAGCAGGGCAGAGTTGAAGAGAGATACCTGAAAAAGGCGGTTGAAAAAGTGGAGAATGGAAGAGCCGCCATTGAATGCGCCAGAAGAGAGAGAGAAGTTGGGGAGTTTGATGGGATGTATGAAGGAATTGGGAAAGCAAAGAGAATGCTACAACTAGAACTAGATTGCGGGAGCGAAGCGACTGAGAGAGATTTTCATGGACTAAAATGCGAGTACGCCACGCCATTATTTTTTTCAAATTATTATTATTATTATTATTTATTTTTTAATATTAGATTCCAACTCACAGTCTTCATATTTAAATTACTAATTAGCATCCCTTACACGCACGGGAGGAGGAGCGTTTTTCTTTTTTTAAAAAAGAAAATAAATATAATTCTAAATAAAAATAACCAAATGTGATTCTTTCGCTCCTAAGAATTATGTAATTTTTAGTTCATTGTTATTGATAATTTGACAATCCTTTATTCTTTTATAATTTTTTTTCTATTTTTATCTATTAATTATTGAAGTCACGACTTTTTGATTGAAAATATATATGAATTGCTATATTTCATTTGGTTGTCCCTTAAGATAGCACAAAATTTGTTAAACAAAAAGTAATTTGAATTATTTGCTTTCTCCTTCATTTAACCTTAGGTCCCAGTTTCTAAGTCCTCTGATAAATGACTTACGCACATTGTTTTCTTTTGTGAATATATTTTTATTGTTACGTGATCGAATCCCAACGCAACCCTATTTTGGTTTTCAAATATTGTTTTTTTAATGTAAGTTTAATATAAAATAAATAATTTTAACTTTCATGTTTAGTTAAGTTTTATTTTTTATTTTTACAAACAGGTAGTTAAAGTTTATATGCTTGAACATATTTTTTTAAATAATAAAGAAACTGAAATTAAAAAATTATAATTGAAATTGAAAATTTTTATAATAAAGAAATTGAAATTGAAATATTTTTATAATATACCACACCACCGACGAGTGACATTTGAGATAAATGGTAAAAACAACATAAATATGAGACGCAAATTGCAGAATATATTTATATAAAGGAAATTTAAAAATTTTCTATAAAAACAATAGAGAATCACAACAAACGTAAGATTTTTTCTTTTATTTTTTATGGAGAAATTATATATGATTCTATTTTTTTTCCTTACTTTAAAAAATGAAGTCATATGAAAATAGAATCTAAATCGTGTAGCCTCGAACCCAGGATTCAAGTTGACCGAGAGATTAAAAAAAAAGGTTATATTTTTTAATACCAAAATATAAATGAGGATAAATAATTAAGGAATTTATAAATACTGTCATGCACACTAATTATAAATTCACACATTTAACCAATTATATAAATTATTGACAATGCGAGTGGGTGGTTCCCACGAAGATCGATGCGCTTGATATTAATTTCCATACCAACAATATTTATTTTATTTTCCAGAAAAAGCATAAATAATAAAATGCAATTGGTTTTCCATAAGTCAAATCACAAACTTTAAAAGTCTAGCGCTACTAAAATAAAAGGAAAGAAAAATGATATTAGCAAGTTTAATTTGATAGTTAATTTAACAAGTTAAAAAAAATCAATTTGATTATCATGATTTAGACTTGATTAATATAAGGATTCATAGAATATAGGGATAGTAATTTTTTATATTCATCGAATGGATGTGTATTATTAATTAATGTGTTTATCTCAATTAAGATAGAAATTTCCCCTTTTCTTATTTAGCTTTTCTTATTTAGCTTAATCTTAATACCGTGAATAAAACAATCAATCAAATAAAAAAAGATCTAGCTCTTTTGAGATTTAAATAAATTAAATTAAGCGTTATATTTAACATAATAACAATTTGTAACTATTAGAGATGGTTTAATCATTGGTCAATTATGAAACTTTTAAGAATCATTGAGACATAATTGAAGTTAATAGTAATTTAATTACATATTCATACCACAAATGAAATAGCATAAAATAGAGCTTATTTTTTAATCAACGGGAGTAAATATTCCAATCTTACATTTTTAATGACTAATCTAGAACTAATATATATACTTAATCAATTAGAATCAATTTGGCAACTTTATCGTTATTTTGCATCTCTCAAATTTAAGAAATGTTTCCAAAATGACGTATAAAGTTTAAAAACAATAAAATAATGTTTGCCGCCCTAATTGATCCGGTTGAAGAAACCATTACTAAATCATTGACTTATAAGTGCATAAAAAATATTAAAAATTAAATATGACATAAAAGATCTGAATGTTTAATTTAAAAATTATGTTTTTTTTAAATTAACTAATTTTCTTATAATTTTTTTTGGACATAAACAAACAAGAAATAAAAAATTGTTGTCAAATATATTTCATTTATTTTTCGATAAAAAGAAATAACAAAAACCATTACTAGTTGTATTTTTATAATTTATTAAAAAAAGTAAACAATAAATCAGAAAAGAAACGAGAAGGGGGAAAAAAAGATCGAACAAGAATTTCACCAAAGGGGACGTTAATGTAACATTTCATGGTTGAACATATATATATGTGATCAAAAACAAATATTTAAAATTCAAACATAAATCTCAAGCTTGTCCAAAAACATAATTAATATCACTGATTCCCGACAACAAGCACAAAATAAAAAACCCCATCTGCCAAGAAGAAATTAAAATGATCAGATTAAAATTAATTAATTTTCAGCCAATTCCTCCGAGCGTATTCTGACTATAAGCCATAGATGAAAAGTTTGAACGGTGCACGCCGCCGTTGCCGGAGGAACTGCCGCGGGAAGGCGGTTGTCCAAGATCCGCCGCACATTCTCCGAGCATGGCCCCGCACGCCAATCCACCGAGAATTCCCGCTCCCACTGCTAAAATCTTACCCATTCCCGATTTCGTTTCCTTCTTTGCGACCACTCCGGCCGCCGGTAGATACCCCGGCGGCGGCGGCGCCGGGTAACCATAATGTGGATAACCGTAAGGCTGGGGTGGCGGTGGAGCGTAGCCAGTGTTGTACGGCGGCGGCGGCGGAGGGGGGTATCCGGCGGCCGGGTGCGGAGGCGGAGGATAACCTTCCGGTGGCGGTCCAATTCCTCGGGTGGCGTAAGCGGCGGGGGGCTTTTGCTTTTCATCGCGAAACGACGCCGTTGCGCCAAGTACTCTATATTGAAAATTCAAAAGGCCGTGGGTTTTCCCCGAGGGCTTTCGCACGGGGTAGGTCACGTCTCTGTCGCCGAGAGTTCTGAAGCACCTAATAGTGAACACGAGAGTGGATGCCAGCTCATTGACACTGAACTTCATCGGGAAGTTCCAATTGGGGTTTATTCCGCCGGAGGAATCCGCATTGGTTTTGAATTTCTGGTCGGAGTTGCCGCCGCCGGCGAGTGAAACGACGACGTACGCGGCCATCTTAGAAACGAGGTTAATTTCGGGAAGGTCTTTGGCTGAAACGACGTTGATTTCTAGACTCCACGTGGACTCCATTTTTGGAGAGAGGAAGCGCTCTCTTTTGCTTTTGGCGAAAAATGAAGTGAAATTCGATGGCTTTAAATAGAAAACTCTCCAATTCAATGGCAAGGAAGAATATGATTCTCTTTGATTTGGTTAACCAAGTTGCCAAACTATATTCTAAATTTAATTTAATTTTGGGTTTGGCATTTAATTATAATTTTATCCACAGCTTTGATTATTCTATTTTAATTGATCTAAATTTAAAAATTATTTCAGTTATTTTTTTTAAGAAATTATATTGGAAGGTAAAAATTACTACAAATTGTATTTTGTTGACTCGTGAGTTTTTATTTATTTATTTATTTGATGTTTTGTGGAAAAAAGACATGAATAGAAAGTTCTATATAAAATTTTAATAAACGTTTTAATGCGATAAACTATTAACTTTCTACCGAAGTTATTAGATCAGGACAATGTAGAATAAGAATTTTGAACATAAGACCTATATAGATGTTACTAGTGTTTTAACTAATTCACTTACATTCAGGTTGACAAATATTTTATTTGCTTTAAGTTTAAGAAAATAATTATTTTAATTACTAAAGTTTTGAAATGTGCATTTTAGTCTCTAAATTTTATGAAAGAGTAATCATTTTAGTTTCAACTATTATTCTAGCAGTTAATATCTACTCAATTTAATATTTTCTTAGAATTTATTTTACTTTAATGATATGCGGGTGGAGATATCCATTTCGATATTTCAATCGAGGATATATGCATCAATTGAGTTATGTTCAGACTTCCTTAATCTATTTATGTAGTTTTAATATACGTCTCTCAAAACATTTTAGTGCACACATTCAGAATCACACTATGTATTTATTATAGACAATTAATTTATTGAAAAATTAACAACAATAAATTTAAATCGTTATATCTTTAAAATTTAAGTACGGAAATAGAAAATTTGTGAGAAATACGAAATACATTTTGATGTTTAAGGATTAAAATTACAATTTTTCAATATTAATTAAATTGGAAAGGAATAAGATGATGAAGACGTGTTTTGCTGTCCGCCACTTGATGAGAAGAAGACAAATAACCAACTTGAGATATAATTATTTTCCGTTTACTTTTATTATTATAAAATATACATTTAACTGACATTGTTTTTTCTTTTATTATTATTATTATTTTCTAGTTTAACAATTGTGAATGGAAAGTTGATCCATCCACCTTAGGATGATAATAGCTGTTTATCCCTTCTATATGCTCGAATTTGATTGTAAAATATTATTGTTTTGTTATGTTTTGCTGAAACATTATTTTTTAGATAAATTAAGATTATAATAGATTATTTTGGTGAGAAAACAAAACTTTCCTAAGTTAGATTTTGAGATGATCTACCAAGACATAGGACAAATATAATATATCACAAGTTAAAAAGGAATTAGATGTTTGATCCAGTGGAATAGATAATCCTATATCTGTGTGTTATTGGACATATTGTTGGAGGTGAATCCAAATCTTACACATGACGTGCAACGGTTGGATCGTCAGCAATACGTGCCACTTCTCTGCCCGTGTTGTTACCTCGGTCATGATTTCTCATGCCGAGTCGACCCTCATGATTCCTCATGACGAGCCGACCAAATACCTTACTTGGATCACTTCAGTTCAGCCTATTCTCCAACAGACTATGCGACATTACGCCGCACTTCACGACAACCTTAAAGAGCCGTTAAGACCTTGTCGGGGACTCTGCCTATAAATAGGACCATTATACTTCATTTCAAGATACACAATCAACCTGATTCTCTCTCTCGAGTTGACTTGGACAATTATTGACTTCAGCATCGGAGTTTCTACTCTGTTTTGCAGGTTTTCTGCACGGCATATGGAGCTCTCCGACTAGTTTGTCCTAGCCAATCTGAAGTTTGGAGACTTGGTTATTTTCTGATCAAACACATATGATCAATGTTGTATTGGAAATGACAAAACAAATTTGCTCGACTCTTGTCCTACCTATAGGAAGTTCCAAGAGTAGAAGAAGGGTTTATAATGAAAAGCCATTTAGTGGACTTGTAAAAGATGTTTGGGTGAGCTCACGACATCTCTTCATACGTACACCGCCATCGCTGTTCGTCCAGTTGGACCGACAGACAGATTTGAAATTCTTTGCAAAAATAATTTTTTTCATTATTCTGAGCTTCAATTCGGTTCCAATCCTATTATGACGAGTGTACATCTGAATAGGGTATTGCATTAACCTTGAGGACAATTAGTGTGGAGATACGATTTGAAGACAGTGATTATTCCACGACGCAACAATGATTTTTCCTCAAAATTCTATTTTTGTTCTACACGTTATTGGAACGAAAGAAGGAAATTAGAAGGGCATAGTTTATGACCATTCAAAAAATATATGGGTAAATTTTTAAATTTTTGTAGTTTTTCTTTTAATGTACCTCTAAATTTTAAGAATAAAAAGATTATAAGTATAAAAAGTTAGTACATAAAATTTTGCCCCTTCCATCATTTTTTCTGTTTTGTTTTGGGACTCTGTCCAGACATGTGTACTTGATTTTTTTTCATAAGAATTGGTTTGATTGTCAACGAGTTGAACTTGGCCATGGAATTAAATGGACAAAAGTAGTCCCATATTATGTGATGATGCAGGATTTTGGACGAGGTTAATTACATATCGTTAATAGACTCTAATTAATGTGGCTTCTACCGATACTTGCTAATAAAACTTTGCACCGATGTGGTGTTTGTACACTCGAAGTGAGTTGAGGTGTGTTCGACCAGGTGCCTTCCAAAGAAAAGGGGTTATGTTTGAATATATACTCTACTACGACATATTCAATTTTTGTTTTCAAACGATTTTGTCTTTTTAAATTTTTCGTTGAATTAATATTGTTATGCATGTCTTACCATGACTATTTACAAATAGGTTAATTTAGAAGAATTAATAAATTTTTTTAAGTATAACATATGGGGTGAGGGATGGAACTTACAACCGGAGATTATAGATATTACCACAACCAAAGTGAGCATAGCCAATTAACTAACTGTGCTCGTTTTTTGCAAAAAAATAAACACAATTACTACTTAACTATATTCGCTTTGAAAAAAAATTAACAAACTTATTTGTTTAAAAATACATTAAAAGGAGACAAAAAAATTAGAAAAAAATAATCGTATTATGATATTATATTTTATTTTAAAGGAAAAATATATTTTTTGAAAACAGTTTCAAAAACATTCTGAAGTTTTAGAACTCATCCAAGTGAAAAAAGCCTTAAGCCTACTGGTTTTCCGACCCCGATCAGTAGTCAACCAACAATCGATCAACTTGAGATATTATTTATGTAATATGCAAACAATTTTTTATATTTGGAGTACATTATAATTAGTATAATATTTCAGACTAATTAAGCAGAAAAGGAAAAACAAAAAACAAAAACTATATTTTAAAACGACTTGACCTATGAAATATATTTAAAGGAGGATTGGAAGGCATCAACACGTTTGTGACAGATTTTATGAATTAGTCAGTTCATTTCAATACATCCCGAACTATAAACTACTTATATTATTCCTGTAGTTTCAAAAAATTCATGGTAATAATACGAGGCTACTCCAACAATAATTGACACATATTTTAAGCAAGAAGTTAGGATTGGAATTTTCCACCCTATTTATTGTACTCTCAAAAGGAAACAATTTTTTTTGAAAAATTCGCAAGAAATTGCAACCAAAATTTGAAAACTTAAACATAGATTTTCGAAAAGCTATAATTTTTAGTTTGAAAAGTTAGACTAAAATTGAAATATATTAGAGAAAAAAATATAGGAGCTTTTGTCTTATTTAATTAAAAGAATTATCTTTCAATTACGTAGTAAAATGTCTCATTAAAAATTATCTGTTTCCAAATAGGGGAGGAGCTTAAATTTAATTAATTTAAAGTTAAGAATTCAAAAACTTATTTGACTTTTTGTTTTTATTTTAAAAATTAAATAGTCGTTAAATATAATATATTAACAATTTAGTAGAAAAAATCTCAGACATACTAAAAAAATCTCTATTTTGTTGTATAATACCACAAAATAAATGACTTAGTCCTTGATAAATATGTGATCTTATCTTTATCGCCAACAACAGCAACGAAACTTTGTTTGATTAATAAATTAATTAACACCAACTTGGCATTTCAAAATAATAAAAATAAATAAATAATTATAAGCATCAAGTTGGATTAGATTAATAATTTTAGGTTTAAATACTATTTTGGTCCTATACTTTTGAAGTTGGTTTAGTCCATTTACATTTAAAACATCAAATTTTTGTCACTCTAATTTTGAAGCGTCTATTTTAGTCTTTGTACTTTTAAAATGACCATTTTTTTCTCTTTTCATTTTTATTTTGATCTCATTCCTTTCCATCATAATTTCTAGAAATAATTACAAAACTAGTACAAAATACCTATGTATTTATATATATAGCATTAGGTTTAAAATTTTACAAAAATAGCATAAATTACAAACTTTACAATAGACCAACTAAAATTCATTTTTGTGACATTTTCGCAAAAAAACCAAAAGTAATGATATTTTTATAAACCCATATTTATTTTATGGCATTTAGTACTTTCCCTAATTTCTATTGTTTATAAAATTTGGTGTTCAATTTTTATAAATATGGACTAAATTAGTAATTTTTTAAAAAATACCACGACCAAAATGAACGTTTTAAAATATAAGGACTTAAAATGAATCAATGTGGATTAAGAATATACTTTGATCCTTTTATTTTAAGCTTTGGTTTATTTTACTCCTTATACTTCCAACTTTGGTTCATTTTAGTCCTCTATTTTAAACATGTTCATTTCTTGTTCTTATACTTTTTTAAAATGACCCTTTGGTCCTCCAATTTTATTTTTAATCTCATTTTATATATCACAATTTTAACATGACACTATACTCAATATATTTTGTCAAATGTAACCATGATATATTAAAGGAATATGGGAATTTATGTCATATGAAAATGGACGGCTTAAAAGGAGTAAAATAAATATTTTAAAAATAAGAGACTAAAGGTTGAAGGTACCAAGACAAACAATTTTAAAACTATAGTGATATGAACCAAAGTAGATAACTAAAATAATATTTTAATCCAATATTTAAATTACCTTGATTTTAATTTACATGGAAGAAGTCTTTGTCGAAAAAGGGGGATTGAATCGAGGGCTTCCTTTGCTTTTAAAAGGATTTAATAAAACGAACTCACACAAATTCACAACATTATTTTTACTCTTATCTTCTTCAAACCCAATGGCTCCAAAAACAGATTCCATCACTTTAGAAATCAACGTCGTTTCCGCCAGAGGCCTTACTGAAGCTGACCCCACCGTCAAGATGAATATATACGCCGTCGTTTCAATCACCGGCGCCGACCAAGAGGCCATCCACACCAACGTGGATAAAGAAGGCGGCGGAAACCCCACGTGGAACTTTCCGGTGAAGCTCGCCGTCGACGGATCAAAAAGAGATTATTTTAATATTACTCATCTGGATTTCGTTCTTAAATGCGAGGACGGGAAAGGAGATAGAGATGTGGGTGAAGTCCACGTGTCGATTGCGGAGCTTATTCTGATGTCCGCGGCCGGAGCCGGGAACTCCATGGGATACGTCGTCGTTTCGTATCCGGTCATAAGGCCTTCCGGGCAGACGGAGGGCGTGTTGAATTTCGAATATAAATTTGGCGCTTCTCTTTCTCCCACAATTCATACACCGGACACTGATTATGCCGCCAGGTAATACAGCGATTTTTTTTAAAAGTTATACTTGGTTTTCAAAATTTCTTTTATANTAAAAATATATATATAACAATAAAATTTTGGAAACTTGCTTAGATTTCAAAACTGATAACGAGATAAAAAAATTTGTAGTAATTGTAAACTTAATATTCAAAAACAAAAAAGAAAAAGATAAAATAGTTATTCAATGAGAACTAAATAATAAGAGGTTTAATTATATCATCATTTTGATCCCAGAAACAACTATTTATCATGGAGCGGATTTTATTAAAACTAAAATCATATTGGATTATTTGTTAAATTAGGAAAAAAAAACTAGAAACTACTTTATTTTTTATTTTTTAAATTTAACAAAATTTTGAAAACGTTTTTAAAATAATGTTGATAACAGGATAAAGGAATACTTAATTAGTAGGCTTAGTACTAAAAACAAAAAATAAAATAAAATAAATAAAATAAAATGGGTATCAAATAATTAAGAGATGAATAATAAAATACTCCTATTTTCATTTTGATATAAAATAGGCTATTTAAAATCCTACAAAACTCTGTAAATTAGGTTAAACATCAGGTTCTTTTTAGTGAAATAATTAGATTTAGTCTCTAACCATTTTTGTCTTATAACTTTTTAATTTATAATGATATGATTTAGTCCGGAACAATTTAGTTCATGTGGTATAATAAGCTTATAAATATTTAGTAGGTGGAAAAATTCATAATGTGTGAAATATTGATTCTTATTGTATAATAAGATTTAATTTAATCCTTTATAGTGTCAATAAACATATTTCGATGTCTTAAATACATTGACAATATTTTACATAATAGAGAGTAAATCATTCATCACACATATTGAATTAGAAAAAATTGAACCATTTCGAGAAATTCTATTAAACTTTTAACAAAATTTTATATGATAGAGACTGGACTATTTTTTTTCGTAACATTGAAATTAATAGAAAATTCTTAAATTCTAATTGCAAAATTCATAAAAGCAATCAATTATAATCAAACAATTTTAACTATCTTTAATTAATTAATTTTAAAAAAAAAACTAAATCAGTTACCGAATATTTTCTTTCTTTCCACGTCACTAGGAGCCTTGGATATCCACCACAGGGATATTATTATCCTCCCCAGCCGCCGGCGGCAGGACACGGTGGCTATGGCTACCCACCACCAGCACAGCCGTACGGTCCGTATCCACCGCCGCTGCAGCCTCACTACATTCCGCCGCCGGCGTACCCCCTTTACAACGTCGGACCACCAGGAGCGCCGCCGTACGGATATCCGCCACATCAAAGTCACGTGCACGCACGTGCACCTCTAGCCGGGTCGTCTGATCAGCAACGGTCGGCGCACCAAAGTAAGAAGAAAAATTCAGCATGGAAAGCTGGAGCGAAGATGCTGGGGGTGGCCGGCGCTCTAGCACTCGGAGTTGTCTCAGGCGGATCGGCGCCGTCGTTTGAGTCTCTGTCAGCGCCGGCACCGGTGCCAGATCTCTCCGCCCTCACATCTGGATTTCAAATTCCCGATCCGGCCGCCGCCTTCGCGCCTCCGGATTTCTCGAACTTCTGTCCGCTTCCAGATCCTTCTGCTTTATTGGATGCCACATTCGTTGATTACAGTTCGCTTGTGTAACTAAATTTTAACTACTACGCTTCCGTTAATCGTCGTCGTTTTTTTTCTTTTTTTAATAAAACTTGTTTGGTTGACTTTGTCATTTATTAATATCGTGAACTTTGTGTTTGACATATTATTGTGGGTTGAAGAGTGAGTTTGACTTTTTACCTAAATTAATTTAGTTTTGATTATCAAAAGGGTGCATGTTAATTACAGTTGTGCTGTGTTTACGTTGACATTTAAAAATTAAGTTTAAATATTCTCAGTTTCGCTTATTAATTTTCTTTAAAGTGGTGCAATTGCATGATTTGAACTGCATATATAACACTCTTTGGAGAGGTTACTCTCGTACCAACACGAACCTTGCTCGAAAATAATTGACACATATTCTTCTTGAGATTGGAAGTTGAAACCCCATACTTTCATGGGAGAGGTAATATTGATATCTTAAACCATTAAAACTATTTTCAGATTAATAAAAAAATATATGATAACTAATTACAAACTCAAAGTAAAAATAATGACACCCATTTAAAATTAGCTTATAATAAAACTTTATTTTAAAAATGAATAAACCACCACTCAATTAAAAAGTTTTAAGCAGATGGATTAAGTAAGTTTAATTCATTTATCTCAACTTTACCTGACATATTTTCATTAATCTATTTCTATTTCTACTTTGATTTAATAAAAAATGTGAAGTTCACTAAAATTTTAAGAGACCAAAAATATATGATATTAAAAAGTTAGGACCAATTAATTAAGGATATATTAAGTATTAACTAATATGACTTCATAAGTGCTATGCACAAGTTGACCATTAATAATAATTTCTCTCTAGGTTTTTTTAGTACAATTTCTCTCTCTAATTAGAATCGTACGATTAATAAAATAATTTATTTTAGTGGAACAAAATGTAAGGGATTCTAGTAGAACAAAGTACGGAAATTTGTACCTCCAAGACTAAATTAAATTGATGAAACATTGACTTTCCAAATTACATCGAAACACAAATATAAAAAATCACATTAAAATTCAATTCAACCATTCACACAAAGACATAAACACATGACCAAACAAACGAACACAAAATACAAAATGAAAAACGTAACCATCTTTCGAAGAAGATATTAAAATTAATCAATAAACACACCATTAATTTTATGTCACGTGCTTAGCCAATGGATCCGAGAACATCCATACTTTCGGACATAGATTGTATACTTGAATCGTAAAATTCAGTTAAGCCGCCGGAGGGATCGGAAAATGAATCCAACGACGACGGCGCCGCCGCCCCAATATCCGGCGCCAAATCTCCGAGCAAAAGCCCTCCCACAACTCCCCCCAGCAATCCCGCCCCCAATCCAAGCATTTTACTCATTCCCG